>OY992887.1:87152542-87192542 GCA_963921405.1 Cepaea hortensis
CGTAATCACATCCATCCCTTGATTCATTCGCTCGCCCTGCCTCTCTGAGGGCGTTTAGAATGTCAGCCTGGCACATTACTCCTCCGCTCCCTCCAACAGACAAGCCTGCAAGCCTGTCTGCGCGTTCGTTTCCGCTTAAACCCGCCTGCCCTGGACCAAAAATGAAACAGGTAGCAGTAGGTCTTATGACGCAGCCTTTCCTGGTCTTCCTTTGCGTACTACACATGACACTTTATAGGACACTACATGATAGTTGCATCTCCTTTGACAGGAATTCGGAGTCAACCCCACCATTTTTGGCTAGACAGCATTGCGTTCAGTATTTTGCCAGTGCCTTCTGAACGGCCATTGCATGAAAATCTTGCGCCATTCGGTCTGCTGCCAAATATAGGACACTAGCAGAGCTAAAAGAAAGACTGTCTGTTCACATATTAATCCCTGTCCCTCTTTTATTAATCCCTGTACCTCTTTTATTAATCCCTGTACCTCTTTTATTAATCCCTGTACCTCTTTTATTAATCCTATAAGAAAGAGACAAACAGCTTGCTATGCCCATGTGATGAGGAGAGCGACATTGGAGAACATCGTGGCAACTGGAAAGATCAATGGAAAGAGAGGCAGAGACAGACCAAGAGATGGACTGTATGGACTGAGGCGGTGGCACGGAGGAATATCATCAGCAGAGTTAACCCAGAGCACCGAAGACAGAGATCTGTGGAGAGACATAAACGCTTACACTATTTGGCGGGGCACTTGATGATGATAATGTACCTCTCTGCAAATGTCACTTGTCTTCAAACTAACTTTCGCCATTACTGTACGAAGATGGATAACCGTGGTATCGCAGTGGCTAGCGGGCTATCTTACAGAGCCGATGGTTATGGGTTCACTTCGCCATCGGACGGGTATTTTTCTAATTGTTCTGTACTCGCATGTAGGCATTCAATGTCCTGCTGTACCGGTGAGCAGGGGTTCGATCCGCGTTGGGGCGAATTTGGATTTTTTATTCTAATGACTCGGTTTCCCAGGTCGACTCATACTGAAATGGGTCCGAGGAAAACGTCTAGGGAAGTAAAGGCGCCCAGTGTGATACTGATCACATCATTCACGGGCGCCGATTGGGCTATAATAATACAAGTACCAGTCTTACACGTCGAGAGGATCAACTTGCCGAAAGCAAGCCCAAAGCGTCGCACAGAGCACTAACTCAGTAGCTCCAGCGACGACCCCAGGAGTCTCCCAGAATACTGCACTCGTGAACCGAATGACGTAGATCGGAATCGAACCTACAACTTTCGGAGCGCGAGGCAGACGACTTGACCACTTCGCCAAGGAGACTTCCGGGATAAGCCAACAACATATGACCAAAAACGCCGTAATGCGTGCAAAACGATACTTTTAATATTTTTTGTAAAACCATAAGTGAACCAGCTTAATAAGGGTGCCAGGAAATGTTGTGGGAAATAAAGGCGGTCAGTGCGATGTTCACCAGGTCACACACCACGTGATGGCTGGTCCACACAAATATATGAGACTAGCACTATATACTCAAAACACCTCAAGATGGAGACAGTAGTGATCTACTTTACATCCCTTTATTATCTGCCAAATGTGTCTGGACTTGAAACGGGTTCATTACTTTACTATATAATTAACACATCTTAAGGAGTAGAAAATGGGTCTTTACTTTACTTTACTTTACTTTACTTTACTTTACTTTACTTTACTTTACTTTACTTTAACGCGGCGATCATAATCTGTTCAAAATGCCATGATTAACAGACATGTATTAATTTAACTCTTTCTCGCCTACGCAGTTTTCTTTTAATGTCTCGAAACAGTTTTCCGACTGACCAATAAAAAGAGTCAATTGCAAAGAGAAAAAAAAAAGGGCGTTGAAATGTTACATACAACCTCTACTTTTTTAGGGTGTCAAGAGTGGACAATGAGCGGACAAGCTGAGTAAACATGCAACAATACGGTTAGCGTAAATATGTAACAACCGTAGCGTGAACATGTAAAAACCTGGGTAGCGTGAACATGTAACAACTTGGGTAGCGTGAACATGTAACAACCCTGGTAGTGGCTTGAGCGTGTAACACGGTTAGCGTAAACATGAAACAACCTTGATAGAGTAACCATGTAACAATACAGGTAGCGCAAACATGTAACAACCTGGGTACCGTGAACATGTAACAACTTGGGTAGCGTGAATATGTAACTAAGGCAGAGAGAGAGAGAGAGAGAGAGAGAGAGAGAGAGAGAGAGAGAGAGAGAGAGAGAGAGAGAGAGAGAGAGAGAGAGAGAGAGTAATAACGTGAGTAAAATGGGATTATGTAACAAATGTGTTAGAGTGGGTTTGCATAACAACCGTGGTAGAGTGGGCTTGTATAATACATGGACTATAGTAGACTTGTATAACAACTGTGGTAGCGTGGGCTTGTATAACAACTGTGGTAGTGGGCTTGTATAACAACTGTGGTAGAGTGGGCGTGTATAACAACTATGGTAGCGTGGCTTGTATAACAACTGTGGTAGAGTGGGCTTGTATAACAACTGTGGTAGCGTGGCTTGTATAACAACTATGGTAGAGTGGGCTTGTATAACAACTGTGGTAGCGTGGCTTGTATAACAACTATGGTAGAGTGGGCTTGTATAACAACTGTGGTAGAGTGGGCTAAAGTAACAACTGCAATAGAGTCGGCATATGAAACAATTGTGATAGGATTAGCTTATGTAACAGCGAGGTGGGCACAAGAAAGTACTTCAAGTATATCACGGATACTTATCAACAAACATTCGTGACCACGTACTTGCCATTGAAAGCGTTAAATAAAACTCATTACACAAAGAACACCATAACATTGTTGGTGTGATCTGCGAGAACAGCAGTCAGATGTTTAGCTGTTTACCTCCCTTGCTGGCTGTTGATCTTGTCATCGATTTATGTGCCCGCAATCATTCATGTAGAAAACACTTCCGGGTGAGGCCATTAGATACCTGTAGTCACAAACATGTGTTTAACTTGTGATCTTGTTTCACGCGGCACAACATAATGTAGTCACCTGATCAATTCGTCAGCCAGCTGATTTCACATTTGTTCAGTTTAGGCAATTCGTTAGTCACATTTCTGTGGCACTCAGCTGAACTGCGTGCTTAGATATTTGGTCTTTGTTGAAAGACCACGCCAGATGGAATTGTCGAAGGCAAACGCCGAAAGGGATACACGTGGACGGCAATGTAGATTGAACTATAGGTCAGAAATGTTGTTTGTCCATCAAGAATGATGATGACCATTCATTTCATCCAGTGGGTTTCTTGAAAGTATGGAGCCGAGAGTTCTACGGTGGCTGATAAGGCCTATTTTGTCTCGAAATTTTCTTTGAAATTATGGGCAAAGAATGCTTGACGTTCCAGGAGGAGGATCTCCTGCAGTGATTTTTCTATCCAGCCTTTTCTTCACAGCTCTTGCAGTCCTGGTTGCTTCACAAGTGACTGCACCCTTGCGTAATGATGTACGCCACGAATTTCGGTCCTTGGCAGCAGTCTCCCAGGTGTCAAGATGAATTCCAAAAGCTGTCAGTGAGATATTCAGATTGTCTTTAAAGCATCCTCTGGCCGCCTTAGGAGCGTTTACCACAAAGCAGCTCGCCGTAAAAAGAAATTCGTTTAGGGAGCCTGTGATCTAGCATGCGAGTTAAGTGATCAGCCCAGCAAATCTGATTCTTCATTAGTAGAGTGTGGATACTGGGCATGGACGTTCTTTCTAGACCTTTAGTGTCTTCAGTGTTCAGAAATACTGACCACCCGTCATACAACTCGCTAATGAAGTTTGTTGCATGTACTTTGCAGGACATTGTAATTAACCGTAGTATATATTAGCTCTTTGTGAGTTACAACAGGCCTTGTGGTGTATGGGTTGCGAACACGATTCGTAATCCCTCATACCACGTTCGAAACACAGCTGCGGGCGATTTAGAAGCAGACACCCTTTCTCTGGTTTTCATACAATGATATGAACTTCCGTCGTTCAGAAAGCAATGACACACTATTGAACGTAAACTTGCCCAGAAATTACAAACAGCCAAAAGTGTCGGGGTTGACTTCGACGTCCTGTAAAGAAAATGCAGCCAACTTTAATTGTGTGTTACTAGACAATGTTAGTTCAGTACAAACATATATGGACTTATCGTAGCCGTTCTTTGTTAGTTAATCAAATTTATTATGCTCTTAACAAAATGTTCTTGTCTGGTAGCACTCCGTTTCACTTCCATCTCCCTCACTCGAGAAAACAAGGAAGCAGATTCCATGTTTCCTTAAAGTCATCTGTTGGTACAGCGTCTCTTACGGCGCTGACGATGTCTGGCCCATCCATTGCTCATCACACCAAGATCATCGCCATGTTCGCCATACGCTTGACTCGCTCGCCTCAAAGCATGCCCTGTACTTGGACTGTTGCAGAGCTGTCCTTCCCCTCTCCAAGTTCAGACACCACTGGGGCGTGCCGAGATGCATGTAAAGATATAATATGATTACACTTAGACATAAAACAGACAATGAGGCACAGGTTGGTAAGGCCTCCTTCACCCATCCTTCATCTTTAATTACAGTCAATTAGAACCATAAATGCCCTTATTGATGGTAAGCATCTGTGGTCTAGTGGTTGAATACTCTACTGCCACACTGGTTCATGTTGGATTCCCGGTCGATGAAACATTTTCTGTTTTAATTAGCAGGTCGGCATACATGAGTAGAAAGAAGACTTCTAATGTGAACAGTTGTGAATCCTCTGTAACACTTGAGTATTAACTAAAGACCAATGCATTCAATGTCCTGCTCACGCCCTAACAAGGCTTTAATGGAGTGGTGTTGGTTTACAAACGTTTCTTTCCTATGCGGTAGCATGTCCAAGGAATTGTATTGCACAAGTCTCATTCATCTCTCCAAGTTCAGGAACCACGGAGGAGCGCAAGACCAGTGTTGACATATCACATCTGCGACAAAGCATATACAGATGTGACAAAGTCATGAATCAGCACTTCATATATGATACGCATAGGATATGGACCGAAGAAGATACCGAGAAAGTAGCCAACATGCTCATGGGTCGGCCACAGAAGGACACAAAAGCAGATACACCAAAGAATGTGTCCTCAGAATGACTACTTCCTATCAAAACAGACGAGCCAGAAGATAACACTAACGAAAGGAACTGCAACAAGGGATGGACAGAAAGGAGAACCCGCAGGCCAAACCCTTAGCTGACGTTACAAGCATGAGCTGTGCGAAATGGAAAAGTCAGCTAACACTGAACCATCACAATTATAGCTAATGCCACTGAGCCTGCTTGAACGAGGTGGAAAGTATTTTTCTTGTACTTTAAATCGAATGGATTGATGGATGGATGGATGGATGGATGGATGGATGGATGGATGGCATTTAGGCTCACACCAGACATGAAATGAAACACCGGCTAGTGGTTTTTGCCACTGATCTTCCTTCTTAATTAGACCCAGAAACTAAAATTTATTAGCGTAAGCATCGGTGGTCTAGTGGTAGTGTCACGAATTGGCCGCCTTAACATCCCAGAATATTTTTCTCGGTCTCCAAATTTGAGAGGCCAAATTGAGAAAGAATGAATTAATCACACTACTCCAAAATTATCTAGTCGTGAGGTAAGATTATTCACAAAAAGCCTCTAGCCATGACGTAAGCTTGCAGATGGCAAGTAAAATGGCAACTAGATAATTAGTATACACCTTGGGAACCTGCTGACCCAGACATGCTGAATCAACAATGAAGGGGCCATGGACTGTGTAATTAAAACTGACCAGGCATGACACCTGATAAGCATAGGTAGGAAATCGCCCAGGTGTGAACAACATTGACCCAGGGAGAGATAATTGCCCCAGGGCTGTAAACAAGCCCCGTCCACTCTGACTGGCAGACTCAGGGAGGTGTGAACCAGGTCTGATAAGACAATTACCACTGAGGACTTGGGGCCAGACAGAGAGGAGCAAGGTGTGATGGCCAGTTGCAATGATAAGGGCAATTACTGTCAGGAGGAGATAAGAAGAATTTATGACGGGAATGCCAAGGAGATAATATGGTCTGCTTGACTTAGCTTAAATAAGGGTCCCTAGCCTGTTTTATGTCAGATTAAGTTTGACTTCAGAACAGGTGAGAAGAGAGAGTAAATGTAGATTTCTTAGTAACTAAGTATTTTAGGTGTATGTACTGAATTCCAGTCTATATCTGATCTAGGTTATTGCAAGAACTATCATTGTCATAGATTACTTGAGTGTTCTTTCTAAGTTCTGCGTTCAATATCATATTGCTTTAAAGTGTTATTCTTCTGAGAAAATAGAGCCTTATGTGAGACAGATCTTGTCTGGGTAGACTTTTAGGTGTCTTGGTAGATGCTTGTCATTTCTTTGTACACTATCCTAGTTGCTTTTTGGTGTGTGCATTTGTTGTACAGAATATAGTCGACTGACTATTTCTTTAATTCTTACAACAGCAGTAACTAACTAGTGCATTATGCTATGATGTTAAAGTATCATAATATGTCTAGTTTAATCAATATGTTTATGTGTATTGGATGTTTGATAAATTGATTTGTCATATGCAAGCCTACCAATATGAAGTGTTATATTATGGTGTGCGCATTGGCACACTAACCATCGATTGCATTTGTAGCAGAGGTGTAATGGTACAGACATTACCCACAAGTGTTATGGGGTATATGGTGCTAAACCTTTTTCATCGTATGGTGGAGGGTAGTTCACGGAACCCTGGCACAGCTACTGGTCACGGCTTGTAAGCCCGAATGACCCGGCATTGTTATAATACACTTACCGACCCTGTGAGCTGCTAAACTAACTTTGGACAGAGCGGCTGTACGACACAGAATTTCTGTATTAGCGACATGGACATGGGGCGGCAGAAATGTAATCATCACAGGCGTGTGAGACAATTGAAAAGCCCGTCCCAGACTAAAGACAGTAGGGAGAAGGAGGATGGTGAACATAGTAGAGCTGGAAGATAAACTTGGCCAGACTGGTCATTGTATATGTTTGTGTTATGATATGTTTTAATTAGGATTGCGCTGATGTAGAACTGATATAACACATTCTCGACTTTCTTTCAAGCTCTCACAAGGAGCACCTATGTTATAGATCTCAAGACTAGAGACTACTGACTAGGAGTGTCAGGACTGACAGGATCGTTAGAATACCGGCAAGCTGTTCTTTTGTTGTCTACTGGAGAGTGGGGATCTGGACCACAGATCCAGATAGATGGAGTAACAAGTAAAGTTACGTAATGTTTGTCATCAATATCAATATGTATATGATTTCATCATCCTCATATTGACAATCATCCTATGTCTATTGTTATGATTAGCAAATAAATGTCGTAGTATTGTAACTCATAGTTCTGTCATTATATTTTTTCCAATTGTGCATACGTATTGTTGTGTACATTGGTGGGGGTTCACTTACACACCAAGGAAAGGAGCAGTCAGGGAGAAAACCTGTACTGAGATAGTCGTCTATACTAATATATTTAGACTTAAAACATCTATCTTAAGCTAACCTTCTCTTTCCTATACCTTGGCGAATATTCAACTCAGTTCATTTCAATTTTGTAACGAGCCACTTAGAGCTGTACGTTGGATATTCAGGGCTTAATCTGTAGTTCAGCCATATAGATTTTGTCCCAAGTCAGTTTCTGACTATCTGGGGTTGCTCGCCAGTGAATAAGATTTTCATCTAGCCGGTGGGGCATCCCGACTTATGACAGATTGGGGTCCAGTCCGCGAGCCTGAACCAGGATTCTAGTAATCATAGTGATTCTACTAGACCCTAGACATACGATTTTAAAAGTTAACTCTTGTAATCTTCAGTCATCAAAATAGACTATCATCAGATGTAGCTAATTTTAGTTGAGGAAGTTACAGAGTAGAGATATAACTTTTCAAGAGTGTATAACAGATAAGAACTTATGAGAAAACTACCTCATCTATCATTTATTGATAAGTATTTTAATTCTTATCATTTAGTGTATCATTCATCATTTAATGATAACTGATCACTTTAATCATATTTACATTGATGTGTTTGATGATTTAACTGCTTGATTGATTTGCCATTTTATGCTACTTATGCCATTTTCATTATATTTATTTAGGTAAATATTAGTATTGATTACTGTGTAGTATATCTCTCACACTTACTTCACTGCGGTCGCCAGAAACTACTTGAATATTACTTTCAGTTGTCTTTCACTGCTGAGGCTAAACTCTACACATTGGTTTAGGTTCTGCTGTCATTGGTTCACTCTTGTCTTTCTAGCTTAGCTTTGAATTTGATAGATACATAGGAGCTTACCATTAGCAAATATGGACTCACCTTCCCAGGATCTAGATTATCTGAAGGCGCGCACAGATTACTTAGAGTCCACGAGAAGGTTAGGCATAATAGAGGGCTTAACAGGAGAACAATTAGAAATATACATCAGAGACGAGATGAAAGAGTGGGACATGGCGGAGGAACAGATGAATAAAACAATTGATGAGTTATTTGAAGCAAAAGAGCGTAGCAAAACTGAAGAAGCAGAGATTAATATAAAGCATATGGAAGTAGTCAATGCAGAGAAGCTAACCTTTCTAGCGGGACATAAGGTAGGAGATATGGATGCTCACCCAACCAAGAAGGAAGGGACATCTTTGCCACCCACCGCGGAATCAGAGTTAGTGGACCGGGAACTACAGGTTCTCATTCGACCCTGTCCTAAACGGAAAAGAGGGAAGAAAAAACGTGCCAAAGGCACTTCAAACAGTCACAAACGTGATAACTGTTTGTACCACGGCAATGGTGGTTTAACTGTACAGGACCTTCAGGAAAACCACTTGACTTCTATGAGAAATGAATCTCGAGAGAAAGAGGAACTGAAGACAACCTTTAATGAGGTCGCAGGCGGAGACCTAGCCGATTCTCACATTCCCTTCTGTTCACAGAATCACGAAGTGGAATTACATCTGACTGAAATAGGGAGGATGGAAGTAACTGAATCCCAGGTGAATTTCATTACTGCAATGCGGGAAGAATCACCAATTATCAGTTCAGATAATTTAACTGGTCCGCCAGTACAAGACTCCCAGGAATCTCATTTTAATTCAACGAGAGGTGAAACTCAAGAGGAAGATGACCTGAGGACATCTTTTAAGGAGGTCGGAGATCGAAAGGTAACCGACTTTATTATTCCCTTCAGCTCAGGAGAGGATGAAGTGGGATTAAATTTGACTGACAGTGGGATGAAGGACGATCCGGAACCCCTTGTGATCTTTGAGGCTGCAGCTCAGGAAAAGACACTAGATCTCAGTTCAAATCATTTACCTAGTGTGATGGATTGCTTAGACAGCCCAACACAGGATGTACCGCAACTGGACTTAGCCCATGAAAGCAGGGCCAGAGAGGAACATCCAGACCAGGAAACATTTCCAGTTGTTATCTCACAGTATACCAGTTCGGAGACTCAGGGAATTGTCATGAGCCAGAATATGGACTCTGATATTGTGCAGACAACATTGTCTGTAGTTGCTAAAGAAGAAAATTCTTTGCACAAGATGGAGGAAGAAACGCCTATCATCTCATTAGCTGAAGTTATCAGGGAATTCCAGCAACAGGGACCTGAAGTAACAGAAGTCAAGAGTGGTTTGGAATCAACACTCTTAGGACTCAATCTACCCTTCAGTCAGGTCGATTTGATAGGAGTAGATCAGCTATTTGTGGTTACTTTATTCAAAAGTAACTCCACTTTAACGCCCTGGAGTAACTATGTTATTTCTCAAGGCAGGACAACTTGGCACACTAAATTTCCAATTTCTAGCACGGTTTTCACACGAAACTCTAATGCAGAGAAACTCAGCCCGTTAACTGATTATCAGGGGAAGAAACCGCGACACCGAGGAGGGAAGATTGTTACGCCCAACTTTGAAGGAGGAAAGCGCCATTTGAATTTATATCATGGGACCATGATGTGTAACATTATTCCTTTCAAAAGGAAGTTAGTGATGGATCAGTTGAGGGTCTATAAAGGATGGAGGAATATCACGGAGACAAGCTTTGCTGTGGCCAGCTTATGCAAGACCTCACTACGGGTACATCCTCGGCTGAAAGGAGTAAATCACGTGAGTGAATGGTGTAAAACAATTGCTGCCCAGAGGCGTAGAAGAATCCCGTTGATTGTGATCTTTCCCAGAGGGGTAAAATTACAACCTCCTGACAATTACCGGATTTTACCAAGCTATTGCATGGAATCCCGGCCGAAAACCAGGTACAAGGATCTATCCAGAGTATCTTTGGGTTATGGAAATGGGACGTCTTTATGCAGGACAACCCATTGCCACAAGGAATATTGGAAACCTTTAGGCAGATACAGAACGGAGAGTGCTTAGGCATTATTCTGGGATGTACGGCGTGCTTTGACAAAAGATTTCTGGCAGAAACTTTTTTTTTAAGGGGAAAGCTCTGTCACGAATTGGCCGCCTTAACATCCCAGAATATTTTTCTCGGTCTCCAAATTTGAGAGGCCAAATTGAGAAAGAATGAATTAATCACACTACTCCAAAATTATCTAGTCGTGAGGTAAGATTATTCACAAAAAGCCTCTAGCCATGACGTAAGCTTGCAGATGGCAAGTAAAATGGCAACTAGATAATTAGTATACACCTTGGGAACCTGCTGACCCAGACATGCTGAATCAACAATGAAGGGGCCATGGACTGTGTAATTAAAACTGACCAGGCATGACACCTGATAAGCATAGGTAGGAAATCGCCCAGGTGTGAACAACATTGACCCAGGGAGAGATAATTGCCCCAGGGCTGTAAACAAGCCCCGTCCACTCTGACTGGCAGACTCAGGGAGGTGTGAACCAGGTCTGATAAGACAATTACCACTGAGGACTTGGGGCCAGACAGAGAGGAGCAAGGTGTGATGGCCAGTTGCAATGATAAGGGCAATTACTGTCAGGAGGAGATAAGAAGAATTTATGACGGGAATGCCAAGGAGATAATATGGTCTGCTTGACTTAGCTTAAATAAGGGTCCCTAGCCTGTTTTATGTCAGATTAAGTTTGACTTCAGAACAGGTGAAAAGAGAGAGTAAATGTAGATTTCTTAGTAACTAAGTATTTTAGGTGTATGTACTGAATTCCAGTCTATATCTGATCTAGGTTATTGCAAGAACTATCATTGTCATAGATTACTTGAGTGTTCTTTCTAAGTTCTGCGTTCAATATCATATTGCTTTAAAGTGTTATTCTTCTGAGAAAATAGAGCCTTATGTGAGACAGATCTTGTCTGGGTAGACTTTTAGGTGTCTTGGTAGATGCTTGTCATTTCTTTGTACACTATCCTAGTTGCTTTTTGGTGTGTGCATTTGTTGTACAGAATATAGTCGACTGACTATTTCTTTAATTCTTACAACAGCAGTAACTAACTAGTGCATTATGCTATGATGTTAAAGTATCATAATATGTCTAGTTTAATCAATATGTTTATGTGTATTGGATGTTTGATAAATTGATTTGTCATATGCAAGCCTACCAATATGAAGTGTTATATTATGGTGTGCGCATTGGCACACTAACCATCGATTGCATTTGTAGCAGAGGTGTAATGGTACAGACATTACCCACAAGTGTTATGGGGTATATGGTGCTAAACCTTTTTCATCGTATGGTGGAGGGTAGTTCACGGAACCCTGGCACAGCTACTGGTCACGGCTTGTAAGCCCGAATGACCCGGCATTGTTATAATACACTTACCGACCCTGTGAGCTGCTAAACTAACTTTGGACAGAGCGGCTGTACGACACAGAATTTCTGTATTAGCGACATGGACATGGGGCGGCAGAAATGTAATCATCACAGGCGTGTGAGACAATTGAAAAGCCCGTCCCAGACTAAAGACAGTAGGGAGAAGGAGGATGGTGAACATAGTAGAGCTGGAAGATAAACTTGGCCAGACTGGTCATTGTATATGTTTGTGTTATGATATGTTTTAATTAGGATTGCGCTGATGTAGAACTGATATAACACATTCTCGACTTTCTTTCAAGCTCTCACAAGGAGCACCTATGTTATAGATCTCAAGACTAGAGACTACTGACTAGGAGTGTCAGGACTGACAGGATCGTTAGAATACCGGCAAGCTGTTCTTTTGTTGTCTACTGGAGAGTGGGGATCTGGACCACAGATCCAGATAGATGGAGTAACAAGTAAAGTTACGTAATGTTTGTCATCAATATCAATATGTATATGATTTCATCATCCTCATATTGACAATCATCCTATGTCTATTGTTATGATTAGCAAATAAATGTCGTAGTATTGTAACTCATAGTTCTGTCATTATATTTTTTCCAATTGTGCATACGTATTGTTGTGTACATTGGTGGGGGTTCACTTACACACCAAGGAAAGGAGCAGTCAGGGAGAAAACCTGTACTGAGATAGTCGTCTATACTAATATATTTAGACTTAAAACATCTATCTTAAGCTAACCTTCTCTTTCCTATACCTTGGCGAATATTCAACTCAGTTCATTTCAATTTTGTAACGAGCCACTTAGAGCTGTACGTTGGATATTCAGGGCTTAATCTGTAGTTCAGCCATATAGATTTTGTCCCAAGTCAGTTTCTGACTATCTGGGGTTGCTCGCCAGTGAATAAGATTTTCATCTAGCCGGTGGGGCATCCCGACTTATGACAGGTAGAATACTCGCCTGCCACGCGGGTGACCCGGGTTCGATTCCCGGTCGATGCAATAATATTTTTGTTTTTAAAATTCGCATAAATTTAAACAACATTTCTGATTTCATTGTTTGGTTGTTACTCCTCTGGCGGACATAAAAACTGAGTTACAGTCCGATACATCAGTGTCCATGTCATTCACGCCCCTATAAGGCTTTATCGGAGTTGTGTTGGTGCAGAATCTTTTATTTCCCACACGGCAACAGATCCAAGGGAACTATCGCGGAACTCTCTCACATCTGCAGAGAAGCAAGTAAGGATCAGACCAAGTCATGATTCAGCACTGCATACAGGATAAGCAGGGATCAGACCAGGGCTGGTAGAAATCAGAACAGGACATTGCTGACACAGGTCACGCCTGTACCGAGTGGGCCTCACTGACTCTGCCTTTTGCAGATGTGGAGCTCTCAGGCACGCACCAAAGCATGTCCTATGTCACAATGCTGCTGACAGATAGAAGTGGATGTGATTATGTACAGGGGTATGTCCGTATGAATACTCTGCAGGAATACTTATGAACAGCTTTTAGGCACTTGAGAACTCCGGTTTTGCACACACATGGAAGCTTTATTACTGATGAATATACATGATGAATATGCACTATCCCATGAAAAAACAAACAACATAACACAGGTAAATACACAATACTGCCTTCTATCGGCCTTGTAGCATAACTTGTCGCGCCGGACTCTTCCCCGTGTCCGAAATCAACTCCACGGAGTTTATCGTTGGGGCCAAGTTTTTCCGTTAACTTGCCCACACTTAATCCTCGGGCGAGGTTTTCCTAACCTCCCCAAAATTCCAAAATTCTCAAATTCTCCCAGACCCACAAGTGTCTCCTCTTTTTATCCGTATCCTCGGGACTACCCATGAAACCCTATTTCATCCTTGAACCCAATTACGAGTTCCCACATACCATTTTGGGGTTTTCCTTTGTCTATGCATCTGCCATTACGTTTTACCTTCCCACCGGCGATATTAATCTTGACTTGCGCGTGCTTCTACAGTACCATTGTCTTGGGGCTCCCCCGTTATCTCGAACTATTAATTAACCTTGGTGTCATCCCTGCCTTACTCTCACCTCACACCTGCAACCTCGCATTGCTTGTTCCTCACGCACTGTTACATCCTACAACACTGCCCTGACATCGCCGAACTGAGGGAGAAATTAGAACAGACTGGAATGACCCAGCGACCCGGTGAAAACCTACCTCCTATTTGTGACCCCTGCTGGAATAGACATATAGCAAATGATGAGTACACCTTTCGTTGTTAATTACTCTGTCAGTCTAATCTATTCTAATTAATTACTCTGTCAATCCAATCTATTCGCAATATTCTTCTCAGAAACGACATCTCCGTTGCAACCAAGCTGTTCCTAATTTGAACGACGAAGACACAAACAACAGATTGCACGATTTATTACCTAGCCTATTTTGTTACATCTCGTCAGGTACACACTGCAGAGATAACAAAACATAAAGTAAAGTAATTAGATACATCCTTCAAGCTTAAATATACAACACATTTATTTACACAGTAATTTTAATTGTCTACAACAGTAATTTTAAACAGACCATGTCTGTCTGCTTACACAAAGTTGGTTTCTGTTTCCTAATTTGTCCATTCAATTGCGTTCAAATCATGTTTCGAGACGTTGCGTTGTCTTCGTGCTTTGCGCTGTCTTCTTGCTTGTCCCACAACTGCGAACTGTGCCTGCTCCCAGGCCACCACTTCTTTGAGGAGAAGGCAGCGCACACGAAGTGCTTAACGCCCTAACACGTATCCTAAAACCCTTGGCCGTGAGAAGGAAGCCAGCTTCTTCTCTGGCCGATTTTCTCCCTCGCCTCCTCGCTATGCAGTTGTACGTTTTGCTGCCATGTCAACTTCAGCTTAAGTGTATCCCTCTAGGCCTCAACAATGTAATCATTCATATTGTAGTTTACAAATTTCAAACAGGTAGGGCTGTGTTGTGTTTTCCTGTTTACAACGCTGATGTTGTCGGTCCCCAGGAGACAAATTGGGTGATGAATGGACGCTGAGGATAACAGACTTTCCTGCAGACTGGAAGTCTTGGGATAGTACGGCAGTAACCACTAAACCCATGAAGAAATCATGACTAAAGTGTGGGTTATAGCTTATAGCTGCGCTAGTTTTTATAAGAAAACAGCGAGTTAAATAGTTCGGCCCTTTAACATGCTAACAACTAACAGAGTACCACAACACCCAATACAACATATCTGCTGCCATATTAACAACTGTTAAGGCATAACTGTGACACACGTATATTTCTATTTTCCGCCATCCATATTGTTTGGTCCAAACCTACTTTTTGTTTTGTATTGAATCTGTTAAAACGGCTTGGATATCTGAACTCAGGTAAGAAGTATTGTTTTTTTCTTTAAAGTTGCATGTCCCTTACAGGACGTTGCAGTCAACACCAGCATTTATCAGCTGCTGTTGATGTTCTTGGCAAGATTACGCTCAGTAGTTTGCCAACGCTTTCTGAGCGACCGGCTCACATACTCCGTAAGTAACCAACGCGAAGCGATCCGCTGCCGAATCTCGCGCAGCTGTGTTCCTCGCGTGGAACCTCGCGAAGAAAGTCGTTAACACCTTCGCCAGGGAGCCCGGTCGAAGAAGTATTACACACACCTAACTCAATAATTAAAAAAAATACGTTTGATCTTACGTAAACTACCACATCTTTTTATCTGTAAAGAAACCCCAGCTTCAAAGACGCACAGCTGTAATTATACATTAAAATCCGTTTCTACAACTTGAAAAATTAAATGTATTTTGCCGGTTTTTCAAACCACGAACTATTTTGCCCGTACACTTAGATCCAGTGGAGAAGTTAGTCAACATAAACTCTTCACTGACTGCCAGAGGGCTGGGGGTCTGACAATGGCGCTAGGTAAATACAGGCATTACGTTTCTCACTGGGTGAAAGGTTGTAGTCTTCAGGGGATATTTGGCAACAAAAGTTAGCAAATATCTTTGATTAAAAAGTGACCTCGTGGTACTCTTTTGGAGTCTTTAAGGACACTTAGTTTTGTTGTTGTTGCCTCCTGAGGCTCAGGCTTGTTGTATAATCCCGCGGAGAGGCGTGGTTCAAAGATCACGGGGCCCGCCTCTGGCTCAGCACAGACTGGCTTGGAGTTGCTACGTAGGGCTGGGCATTTTTACAAGAACTATTAGTGTTTAATGATATCACCCGTTTTCTTGATCTCTTTGGGTAGTGAGATTGGGTTCTTAGGTTTCTGGGATAATGACGGAATACAGGAGGTCCCGTATGCAAGTTTTAAAAACCATGGCAGATGAAAATCGCAAATTATAGACCGTAAGGTCACCACTGTCTTGGCAAAATTATTTGAAAAGGAAACATACCTAGGGGGGGGGGGGGGGTAGATAGATGCCGTTATATTCGGTGGAGTGTGTGTGTGGAGTAACCAACCAACATTATGATAATCAAGTTCTATCCGGTATACTAGCGTCGGAAAGTGCAACCTGCCAGGGTGTATGAGGTATGGCAATAACTTAAAAGGGTCGATTAAACGAAGCTGTCCATGAGCGAAGGAAAACATCGATTACCTGGATATACCGGCTCCCGAATTAAGACTAGGCGGGAATTAGCAATGCCCAGTGGCGTGCATCATCGTCTGCGCCGAGCGAAAGAGCACACGATTAAACCGTCGTAATAAACGCACAGAATCGGGAATCTCCAGAGACATGTGCAATTAAGGATTTGTTTGTACGGTTTCAAAGTACAGTACTTAAATGGGAAATGGGTGAGATGATGCGTGACGAGGAGATGCTGAGGTCCTTTTTTTCGGTTTCGCCTGGGTTGCCTAGAAGAAGCGAAGTCAGAGATGAGTGTTTTATTGCTGCTTTTAAAATGGTGATAGTATCAAGTTGGGTTCAGAAAAGGATGGGCTGGTCCTTGAGTGTTCCGTGATATTAATCGAAATGAAGTGAGAGGGGTAGATTTAAGATAATAAGAGGCAGAATGATAGATAGAAGGTCGGAGTGGAATGAGAAAAATTAATAGGGTAGCAATATGAGAGTGTTGTAGGGCAAACAATAGGATGCAGCAGGTCGTATCAGTGCTAGAGGAATGGGCAGATAAAGCAGGCGAAGATCAGCGAGGGGAGAAAAAGCACAGTGTTCTCCCTCTCAAATAAAACTACAATGCAAACTTGTTTTAAATTGCAAAATACTGTGACAGAATTAAAATTCAAACTACTCAGGTGTCACCTTTGATCATGGCCTGATATGGAATGATGGGTGGCGCTCACCAAACACGACACCTCACATTATGTCGACGGTTTCGAGCGGAGGAACGGAACTGGGATGGCACAGGCCTTATCCTGGTGCGGGGAAATGCAACCTAAAGACTAAATGTCATGGCAGGAAAGACCAAACCTTAATCCTTGGCCGGCAGATGGCCCAGGATGGAATCTCTGCCAGTCGGACAATTAGAACATTGCTTTGTTGATTCGGCAGCTTCTACAGCTTTTCTTCTTCCATATGTATTGGTGTTACCGTTCCTCGGGAGTAAACTAAGCAGGTCGAGAGAGGGATCACGCTGCATGGGCAACACATGGCCTCTACAATTCAGCTCAGGTTGTGTGCTATAGAGAGGTATAATTTCACCTCTGGTCCCCGCCATGGGTTGTAGTTATCATGCCTTGTTTGAAGCACAATTTAACAAACTTTCGTCTGTCAAGACCACGTTGCGCTGGGTTTTAACGAATTGGTGTGGGAACCGGTCGTTCAGAAAGCAATGGTAAACTACTGAACGTACACTTGCCGAGAGATCACAACAGCAGTCAAATGCTGGTGTTGAGAATGATGTCCTGTAAAGGATATTGGAAAAAAAACAAAACGTCTGTCAAGACGGCAAGATGCTAGTAAGATAGAGAAAAACATGCTGAGAGAATGGTAACCACAAAGAAACGACGGAAGATTGAAGAAATAACAGAGCCCAGCTACGGGTTGAAAGATTTGGACCCTGGCCCTACCACTCCCTTTGTGACGACAGTCCTGGCTTACTGTCATATATTTTTGAAGGGAGTGGGAGATCACTGTAGTGCATGCCCCATCTCTAACAAAAGATGTAGAGCCCCATCCTCTTCTATCTTCAATAACCCCAGAATATTAACCTTGAGTTATCTGCAGGCCTCGTTCTATTAAGTATTGTCTAGGAGATATAGATTATGGCCCTGGTAAGAATGGTAATTTACTAACTGGGAATCTGCCCCTTCTCCAATGATTCTGATAGCTCTGGAGCCCCCTTATTGTTTATCAAATCTGAGGAAAGTCTGGAGAAGTTTCTCAGCCTGATTTAGATGAAGCAAACATGGATGTTGAGCAGTTGATGGATCTAGAGTCTTTTTATTTCCCCATTCAGTAAGTCATTATGAGTTAATTTATCTTTAAACAATCAAACACATAAACAATCACATCAGATTCCGACAACATGATGTACAAAGAAGTTGTTGACACAGATAGGTTTGAACTTGACAAATTAACAGAAGGTCAATTCATGTTAATCATTTATTGACTGGCCTGAGCCTTCTGGTCAGTACATACATCTCTATTGTGATTTACACAAAGTAATAGAACAGTTGCACATTGGACCATTGTCCCAGACAATCAATAACAAGCATCAATATATGAGATGTCAACAAGTGTGAAAACATAGTAACCATTTTGATGTTGTACATATTAAGTATGATAGTGTTGTCTCAACCATAAGCATATCAGTGTTCCTGTAATTGGGTGTGGTTTCTACCTATGAGAAAAGTAACCTGGTGACTGGAGGATTAGGTAAGCCAGGGTCCATTGACTGATGGATCCACTTCAGGTCTGCCCGTATAGCTCCTCTGAAGGCCTCCCCATGCTCTGCTCATAGCGAAGTCATCCTCCCTCTCACTTGTGGTTCATCTCTTTCTCTCGGCTTCCCTCCCTCAGGTCTGATTTAGGTGGTTAATTTGCTGATGTGTTGGGTCGTTGTTGGTATGTAGCCACCAAGATCACTGATGAATATTCGCATAAATATATACATTCCTACCAATACAATAATAAGAAGTAGGTCGGAAGAAATCTAAATTCCTGAAGTAGGAACTAGTTCCCCTCCCCTCCTTTTCTCTCTGAGCTAGTGTTGGGTTAAGTTGGGGTGGTCAGAGTTTATCACACGGTGTACGCCTTGTATCAACTTGTTCCTGCTGTATGTAAGTTCTCATTTGACCGGGGTCAGTGAACGTGTACAGTAAGACATTGACAAGAGTGAGAATATGTCAAGATGCATGTAAATAAATGACATACATTTAGAACATTTCTTCCACTAAATGGTGTTTACAATGTGTATAAATAATTCTCTGTGTTTTCCCAATTAACTACTTCTTCTTCTTGTGTCTAATAACTCTCTTCCATTACCTGTTGTTGTTGTGATGTTGAGTGTTGGGTTGTGTGGTGATGAGTGGTGTGGAGTGGTGTTGTGTTTTAAGTTATGTTGAGTAATGAGTTAAGTTCACTGCGCGTGATGGTGTTCCGCGAAGCACAACCTTCTCATGTGTTGCAGTTCATAAGTGCTCTTATCTAACTAAAATTTGACATAAATATAAATATTTATTCCGCCAAACCCTATTAATTCAATAGATGAAGGAGAAAGGAAAGATTGATTTCTCTTTCAGCTTTCTAGATTGTAAATAGGCATAGATAAGTCTGTTTTAGAACAAGGCACTTATTCTAGTACACGAACTGTCATTTCAGCTGTAGATAGTGATAGCATCTTTTATCAGTGTTTCTGGTGAAATGCACAAGATTGCTTTAGAATCATAACTTCTCACAGTTGTTTAGAATAGAATGTAGTAGTGGAATGCACTTCTTAAAGTTAATAATTATCTCTAAGAATATCAGAGATTGTAGTTTCATCGAAGAGAATATTCTGCCCGGGAATGGCTTTGCGTCGTTAGAATCTACAGTCGAGCATTTTTACATTTCAGAGGTTTTAATTAATAATCATACATTTCAATTGACATCACAAACATGGGTTTACATTACTTGATACTTGATACACCGGGTTCTTAGTCTAATCAAGGGCTAACAAACGTACCTCGGATCCAGACTTTTGCCTTGCCCATTGAATTTTTGGTCACACAATCTTCTCACATCCGTCCATGGAGCGAGTTCAGACAAAAGTGCGGGCTTATTAACATTTCTGATGAAATAATAATATATGTTAATTATGCACTGGCGCGAAGGTGGGTCACGTGGTTTTCCTATCCAATGGTTTTCTGAGCTTGGTCTGATGAAATCTTTCTAAGAATCCACGTCATTTGTCACTTGTTCAGTTCCAGTTTTGATGTTAAGTTTTAAGTCCCAATCTCCAATTGCGTTTGTGAAGTCAATTTCTTTTAATGTTGTTTCCTCTTTTTGCGGCATGTGTTGATAAAATGAATAATGTTGGCTGCGTTATGCCACATGGCCCCACTCCAGATTGTTCTATGGTATGGAACTATGTTTCCAACATTTTCAGTTATCAAGTTGTTCCAATTTTTCCTCCCTTGTATTCTCTTCTGCATCTGATTGACCTGGTTCATCAGGCACTGGGTGTCGACTCAGGAAGTCCGCTCCCACATTCATTTTCCCAGGAACATACTCAACCTGGAACGAGTAAGGTTGAAGAAGCAGCGACCACCTCATAAGTCGGGCATTCAGAGTCTTAGATGCTGCGAGAAACATGAGTGGTTGATGGTCACATTGCACTGTGAAGTGTCTGCCATATAGGTATGCTTGAAATTTCTGTACACTCCATACGAGCGCAAGACATTCTCTCTCGATAGTACTGTAATTTCTCTCTGCTGCATTCAATTTCCTGCTAGCATAGGCTACAGGGAATAGCTCTGATGGTACATCTCCCTTTCTCTGCAACAGCGTTGCCCCAATTCCTATGTTACTGGCATCGGTGCGCAGCACGAATGGTTGGTCGAGGTCTGGTAGATGTAAGACTGGATGAGCAGTTAATGCCTGCTTTAATGCTGTGAAAGCTCTCTCACAGTCAGCTGACCAAGTGACTTTCTCTGGTTTCCCCTTTTTGGTAAGATCCGTTAAAGGTGCTGACAGAGTATTGAAGTCCTTGATGTATTTTTGATAGAATCCACATAAGGATACAAATGATCTCACATCCTTCTTTGTTTTTGGACGAGGTGCTCTCTGGAGTTTGTCCACATTTCCCTCTTGTGGAGTTATCAGTCCATGAGATATCTTATGACCTAGAAAGTCCAATTCTTGGAATCCTATCTGACACTTCTTTGGTCTAGCCGTCAATCCAGTTTCTCTGAGGCGCCTGAACAAAAGATGCAGGGTTTCTACATGCTCTTCAAATGTTTCAGTTGCGATTAGGATGTCATCCATGAAGTGACTGATGTCTGGATGCTGTAGTGGGTCAAGTAATTTTCTCATCATACGTGTAAAGACGCTGGGAGCATTACTTAATCCGAATGGAAGAACGTTGAACTCATAGTGTCCTCCAGGCGTGCTGAAAGCTAACCATGGTCTAACTTCCGGTTTTACAGGAATCTGGTAATATCCCTTACTGAGATCAATCCTAGTAAAGTACTTAGCTCGGTTGAGTGCTGTGAAGAGTTTATTCTGATCAGGCAGAGGTTCTGCTTGGAATTCAGTTATAGCATTGAGCTGTCGATAATCGATGCACAATCTATGTTCTCCACTTGACTTTCTCAATAATACGACGCTAGCACTGTAAGGTGATTCAGATGGTGAGATTATTCCTGCGGTGAGCAGCTGTTGTATTTCTTCCTCTAAAGTCTTTTGCTTTGCATAAGGAACTGGGTAAGTCTTGACTCGCACAGGCACTGTGTCATTCAACTTCATGTCAAATTCCTCCAAATCAGTTCTTCCTGGCTTATCAGTAAGTACTTCTGCATATTTTGCCATAAGTTCCATAATCTGCTTTTGCTGATCCTTTGTTAAGTTGGGATTGATTTCCACATCCTTAAAGGTCTCTTTGGCTTGCAGTTGGCACTCGACTCCCATTGTTGATCCTTCTTCGACTTCAGTAGCCACACTCATGGCCATCAGATGTGCAGGTTCGGTGGTTGAGGGTCTTTCATGATATTTCTTCAAGAGGTTTATGTGAAATACTTTCATCTTGCCTTTGACTGAAATTCTGTAGTTGGTACGTGAGATCTTCTCCGTCACTACATAAGGTCCTCTCCATCCTATTTGCAGCTTATTCTGACTGGTTGGAAGCAGCAACATCACCTTCTCTCCTACCTCTAACTCTCTATCCTTTGCGTTGCGGTTGAAGTTACGAGCAATTCTTCGTCTGGCTTGACGTAGATTGACATTCGCTTGTTTCCAACTGTGTTGTAAACGATTTTTCAACTCGGCAACATATGTAGATGCAGTCACGACTGTATCATCTGTAGTATTATCAGTCCATGTTCGCAGTAACGCCTCAAGGGGTCCTTTGATTGGTCGTCCAAACAACAGTGTGGCTGGAGCAAAACCTGTTGAGTGATGGGGTACTTCCCTGTAAGCGAATAAAGCTGCGGGTAAATACAAGTCCCAATCCTCTGTCTTCTCCTGGGCAATTTTGCGCAGGATCCTAATCAATGTCCCGTTCCACCTTTCCACAAGTCCATTTGACTGAGGGTGATATGGTGAACTGAAGATATGGCGTGCATGAAAAAGTCTGAAGGTCTCTTCCATGAGCTTACCACGAAACTGTGAACCGTTGTCCGTCAAGATCCTTTGTGGGAATCCTAGACGTGTGAATATTCCTAATAATGCATCAGCGACGTGTTTGGCGTCACAGCTGGGCATAGGAACTGCTTCGGCCCACATGGTTGTTGTGTCCACAAGCGTTAATATGAATCGGTTTCGCCTCTTCGTTGCTGAGAGAGGTCCGATTATGTCTACTGCCACTTTCTCAAATGGAATTCCAGTGATTGGTGATTCACCCAACATTGCCGGTGGTGTCCGGTGTTTTGGTGATACTTTCTGACACTGTGGGCATGATTTTACAAACCGTTGTATGTCTGAATTCATCCCTGGCCAAAAGTAGTGAGTGGTAATCCGCTGTGTAGTGGCGTTGATACCCATGTGCCCACTGAATGGTAGACTGTGACCCATCTCTAAGATCTGAGTCCTGTATTGAGTTGGTACAACAAGTTGATTAAACTCTTGTCCAGCTCGTCCTGCTTTTCTGTAAAGAAGTGCTGACTTCATGAACAGATCACCTTTACGTAGAGGTAAATGTGATTTTGGCATTTTTCTGAAGCAGGGTTTCAAGGTGCTGTCGGCTTCTTGTGCCCTCTTCAGTTCCTCCGTTCGAGGGATTGGCGTAGTTGTTTCTGGAGTTTTTGTTGCCTGTGATCGAGTGGTCATGGTCGCCATCGCCACAGGTTGAATAGGTTCTCCTAGAACGATAAATCTACAGCCGAGGATTACAGGATATATCGGATCGTCCAAGATTGCTGCCTTGATCGTCCCAGTGACATACCGCGAGGCTATGTTCACTTTTGCCACTGGAAGAGACATATTTGTTGAACTCTTCAGTGGTCCCTGTAATTCCACTATTTCCTCTGTCACCTGTTCAGGGTGAACTAAGGATGATGAAACAACACAGTCATATGATAATCCAGTATCATATAAACAGGTCGTTTTGAATCCATTTAGTAAGATGGATTCCACAACCGGAATACGAGATGAGGTGTCTTGATGAGGTGTCTGTTTGGACGTTTCACCAGTGCTCACTTTTTTCTCTTTTCGGTTGGCCAAACATGCCGCTGTGTGTGGAGGTGGCTTCTTCCTGCAATTCTGAAATGTGTGACCTCTAATCTTGCAATGGGTACAGAATGGTTTGTCCTCCCTCAGCGCTGTTTGGACTGAATTTTGAGTGTTCTTCTGGGATTTCCCCTTTTTCCCGGTGGCTACAGTGTTTTCACCCTCTTTTGGCTGTGGAGTTTTGTTTTGAGAGGGGGTGTTGTTCGAACGTCCCTTTCCTCCCATCTCCTTTTGAGATTTCTCAAATCTCTCTGCCAGGATGATTATAGTTTCCAGGCGGTCAGCCCCGTTTTGGGTTAGGAATGCCTTCATTTCGTTCTGCATTTTCCCCTTGATCTGATCAATGATAATCATTTCACGGAGTCCTTCATAATTTTCCTCAAATCCTCCCAAGCAAGTCCATCTTTGTATGTATGACTTCCGTCTTTCCACTAGTTGTGCGTAGCTCTCACCCGGTTCCTCCCTTGCGGCTTTGAACCTGAGTTTATAAGATTCGGCGACCACTTCGAATCGGCTCAAGAGTGCCGTCTTGAATGTTGTATAGTTCTGTTGTTCCTCTCTAGTGAGTCTTGAGAACACTTCATACGCCGTGGATCTTAAGGCCTGCGCCAACTTCGTCGCCCATCTACTTTCTTCAAGCCCACAGCTGACAGCCATTGCCTCGAAGCGTGATAAAAATCCTTCGATGTGGTCAGTCTGTTCATTAAATGGTTCCAGAGGAAATGACATAGCTCCTGAATTAAGTTGAGAGACGTGAGGTGGTTCTGTCACTGGCGATCCTGATGAGGTTGAGGGTGTAGGACCACTCCCTTTCTCTATCCTCCGGATCTCCACTTCAATCTCCATTCTCCTCAACCCCAGTTGGTGTTGACGCTCTCTCTCCTTATCCTCCATTTCAGCCTGTAGTCGTTTCTCTTTCTCCTCCAATTCTGCTTGAAACTGTTTTTCTTTGAGAGTCAATTCAGCCTGCAGTCTTTCTCTTTTGTCGAATGCATCTGAAACATAGTTAGCTAGCTCAAGGCCATCTAACCCGCATTCCCTACCCGTTTCTGTTATTTGGGCTCTAAACTTTGCAGTTTCCGCCATGTCTATAATTTATTGCTTTGCTCTGCCTATCAATATAATTGCAGTTAGTCTGATCCGCGTAAGTTTGTCAGTCCCTGATCTGCAAAGATACAACAGAGCATGTGCAATATTAAAAACACCCTATGTTATGTCTGTCTGTCAATGCTGGAAAAGCCAAAGGCAGCAGGCACTGAAGTAACCACAATTAATTCCTAGTAAAGAAAAGAATTCTGAAATTAGACAGAGTTTTCCCAACGGATAAGATTTTCCGGTGGTTGATGAAATGCTGTTAGGTTCAGACTCCACAGTAAAGGAACACCTTCTCTGAAAGAGAAGTAGTGTTGGTAGAGTAGATACACACTATATATTTCACCTGGAGCAACTCTCTCTGAAGTATAAGCCTATTTGAACAAGGGCTCCTTCTCCAGGAGTAAAATCAGTCACCTACTCTTATTTATCTATAAATGTCATTCATATCATGTGGCTGTCAATCAATACCCCACATGGTATCTGTTAAACATTCTAGAAAATGACAATGTTCATAATCTAAAGATAACTGTGTTCATGTATTTTTAGGTGATTGTTTAAAGGTTAATATATGGGAACCATCCAGGACTTAGCCCACAATATGTCATATATTTTTGAAGGGAGTGGGAGATCACTGTAGTGCATGCCCCATCTCTAACAAAAGATGTAGAGCCCCATCCTCTTCTATCTTCAATAACCCCAGAATATGAACCTTGAGTTATCTGCAGGCCTCGTTCTATTAAGTATTGTCTAGGAGATATAGATTATGGCCCTGGTAAGAATGGTAATTTACTAACTGGGAATCTGCCCCTTCTCCAATGATTCTGATAGCTCTGGAGCCCCCTTATTGTTTATCAAATCTGAGGAAAGTCTGGAGAAGTTTCTCAGCCTGATTTAGATGAAGCAAACATGGATGTTGAGCAGTTGATGGATCTAGAGTCTTTTTATTTCCCCATTCAGTAAGTCATTATGAGTTAATTTATCTTTAAACAATCAAACACATAAACAATCACATCAGATTCCGACAACATGATGTACAAAGAAGTTGTTGACACATATAGGTTTAAACTTGACAAATTAACAGAAGGTCAATTCATGTTAATCATTTATTGACTGGCCTGAGCCTTCTGGTCAGTACATACATCTCTATTGTGATTTACACAAAGTAATAGAACAGTTGCACATTGGACCATTGTCCCAGACAATCAATAACAAGCATCAATATATGAGATGTCAACAAGTGTGAAAACATAGTAACCATTTTGATGTTGTACATATTAAGTATGATAGTGTTGTCTCAACCATAAACATATCAGTGTTCCTGTAATTGGGTGTGGTTTCTACCTATGAGAAAAGTAACCTGGTGACTGGAGGATTAGGTAAGCCAGGGTCCATTGACTGATGGACCCACTTCAGGTCTGCCCGTATAGCTCCTCTGAAGGCCTCCCCATGCTCTGCTCATAGCGAAGTCATCCTCCCTCTCACTTGTGGTTCATCTCTTTCTCTCGGCTTCCCTCCCTCAGGTCTGATTTAGGTGGTTAATTTGCTGATGTGTTGGGTGGTTGTTGGTACGTAGCCACCAAGATCACTGATGAATATTCGCATAAATATATACATTCCTACCAATACAATAATAAGAAGTAGGTCGGAAGAAATCTAAATTCCTGAAGTAGGAACTAGTTCCCCTCCCCTCCTTTTCTCTCTGAGCTAGTGTTGGGTTAAGTTGGGGTGGTCAGAGTTTATCACACGGTGTACGCCTTGTATCAACTTGTTCCTGCTGTATGTAAGTTCTCATTTGACCGGGGTCAGTGAACGTGTACAGTAAGACATTGACAAGAGTGAGAATATGTCAAGATGCATGTAAATAAATGACATACATTTAGAACATTTCTTCCACTAAATGGTGTTTACAATGTGTATAAATAATTCTCTGTGTTTTCCCAATTAACTACTTCTTCTTCTTGTGTCTAATAACTCTCTTCCATTACCTGTTGTTGTTGTGATGTTGAGTGTTGGGTTGTGTGGTGATGAGTGGTGTGGAGTGGTGTTGTGTTTTAAGTTATGTTGAGTAATGAGTTAAGTTCACTGCGCGTGATGGTGTTCCGCGAAGCACAACCTTCTCATGTGTTGCAGTTCATAAGTGCTCTTATCTAACTAAAATTTGACATAAATATAAATATTTATTCCGCCAAACCCTATTAATTCAATAGATGAAGGAGAAAGGAAAGATTGATTTCTCTTTCAGCTTTCTAGATTGTAAATAGGCATAGATAAGTCTGTTTTAGAACAAGGCACTTATTCTAGTACACGAACTGTCATTTCAGCTGTAGATAGTGATAGCATCTTTTATCAGTGTTTCTGGTGAAATGCACAAGATTGCTTTAGAATCATCACTTCTCACAGTTGTTTAGAATAGAATGTAGTAGTGGAATGCACTTCTTAAAGTTAATAATTATCTCTAAGAATATCAGAGATTGTAGTTTCATCGAAGAGAATATTCTGCCCGGGAATGGCTTTGCGTCGTTAGAATCTACAGTCGAGCATTTTTACATTTCAGAGGTTTTAATTAATAATCATACATTTCAATTGACATCACAAACATGGGTTTACATTACTTGATACTTGATACATCGGGTTCTTAGTCTAATCAAGGGCTAACAAACGTACCTCGGATCCAGACTTTTGCCTTGCCCATTGAATTTTTGGTCACACAATCTTCTCACATCCGTCCATGGAGCGAGTTCAGACAAAAGTGCGGGCTTATTAACATTTCTGATGAAATAATAATATATGTTAATTATGCACTGGCTCGAAGGCGGGTCACGTGGTTTTCCTATCCAATGGTTTTCTGAGCTTGGTCTGATGAAATCTTTCTAAGAATCCACGTCATTTGTCACTTGTTCAGTTCCAGTTTTGATGTTAAGTTTTAAGTCCCAATCTCCAATTGCGTTTGTGAAGTCAATTTCTTTTAATGTTGTTTCCTCTTTTTGCGGCATGTGTTGATAAAATGAATAATGTTGGCTGCGTTATGCCACACTTACGCAATCTCAATGAAAAAAATGTAAACGCATCAACGTTTCGACAGTTTTCTCCACTATCGTTTTCAGGCGAACATTACGCATATCGAACAATAAGCATATCGAACAATACATATATCGAACAATACACATATCGAACAATACACGTAACGAACAATACACATATCAAACAATATGCATATCGAACAATACACATATCGAACAATACGCATATCGAAAAATACACATATCGAACAATATATTTATGTGATGTGTTTGGCGCAATTCTCTCGGAGATTCCTTGCAGGGATGGGGAAGGAGGGAGGGAGGGAAGGTCTTCGTTGGATCTACAGAGTCAATGCTTTGTTGTGACGCTTTCGGCAGACCATCCTGCAAAAGTCTCTCTTTTAAATCGATGCTAAGTGATGTCCCTCAAAGGTGTGATCAGGGAGCTGAGTGGTCTCGAGGTATGGTGTACGCCTCGAGTGCTGGAGGTCCTGGGTTCAAACCCCGATGAGGGCAGGGAGTTTTTTTACGTGGACTTCTAGTAAAAAATTTCCTCTGGTCTCTGGGTAGTGAGATCGGACGCCCGTGTGTATTGTTGCGCACGTAAAAAATCCCTTGGCAGTTGGAGATCGAAAAAGAGTAGCCTAACGGCGCTGCCAGGGCAAAATTTCGAGAAAAAAAGTCTTCCCAACGTGTTTCAGGAACCTCGCCGGTGCTACGGATTTCGTGCACCGAGCTGAGATTCTACGGATTCCGGCTTGAGTTAGGAGTAGAACGGAGCACTTATGGGTTACACCAGTGTGCTGTGACGTTGATCCGTCGACTAAACTAAACTAAACTAAAGGTGTGCTCTACCTATTTTACAAATGGAGGTTCATGTCCGTCGGATGTGTTTCCCACCACTTCTTGACAATTAAGTTCAAATGCCCATGAAATGGGAATCCCACTGAGGCCATGTAAATGCTCCACAAAAGTACCCGAGAAAGCTATTCCGGTCAATAAATGCCGTGAAGTCGGATGTGTTGGCTGAAAAGCGCAAATATCCGCAGCTCTTCTGTAAACAGGCACAGTGAAGAAGAAGAAGAAGAAGAAGAAGAAGAAGAAGAAGAAGAAAACAAAACTGACAGAGCAAAACAGGGAGAGTAGAGTTTTGATAGCCGTTAGTGACAACAGTCATGGAATAACAGCTGATATTAACTGATAGATATCTTGGTACTAACGATATTTGGAGAAGCATGAGCGTCGACACTAGTACACACGGCACTAGATGACGATGATGATACGGAGACACGTATATGATAAAGCAACACTTCTGCCTATTGTAACAATGTATTACCAGCACCTGGGTATTTTAGCGCGACAAAAACACTGAACGCATCACATACATCCTCACATTCATTACGACTTTCATTTTAATCCCTCCATTATCATTACTACCATCCCCTCGCTACTTGCATTACTCGGATCAGTCCTTTCACACAACAAGAAAACGACTCTAAAATCAAAGATGGACTCTTTTATCCCGCTAAATGAGACATTTCCCGCGTCCGTTGTGCTTGTGCTAAAACAAATCTCAGCAGGAAGCAATGGCGTCAAGCACATTTCCGGAATTCTCCATTGAGCGCACGACACCAGCTTCACGCATGCGCAAATCCTAAATGGTCTTTGTACAGCCCTGTTGTTATTTTTTATCTGGAGGTGGTCGACCCAGCGCAATAGTCAATCACACTTGCTGTAAGGCTTATTGTCAATCGACGTGACCTGTGATTCACAAGCAGCGCACACAAGTTATCAGACGAACAATTTGTTCTAATAGCTCATTAGATCGTCTTGACGCACAAACAGAAACCGGCTTTTGTTAAGCACATGTTCAAGAAAAGAAAGATGCAGTCTTAAATTTGCTTGTCTGGTCACACTGGACGGGAAAATAAAGGTGGGAGAACAATAAATACTTAAGTAGCGAACAAGTTGCTTGTTGATAGTCTTGGTGGTGTACTGGATAGAACTATGTCTTGCCATCAAAGCTTTCACTCGTTCGATGCCAATTGGAAACGGATGTTTGTCTATGCAGCAATGCTTATGAAAACCGAGCATTTTCAAATGTTTTCAAGATATTTATTCTGAAAAGTTAATATAGCGAGGAAGAGAATTGATGACCTCATGAGATGATTTGACCTGAAATATGTGAAGTGAGATTAGTTCACACGCCTGTGAGGTAATGTGGTATATGAGAAGTTGCAATTTGCTGCATACCCCGACAACAGGAAGTATATATGGGACGCTATATCGTTTCGCACTCCTACGGTAATATGTGAAATTCCACACACACACACACACACACACACACACACACACACACACACACACACACACGCGCACGCACGCACGCACACGCGCACACGCACACACGCACACACACACACATATATATATATATATATATATATATATATATATATATATATATATATAAAACACACCCATCTCACTCTCTCTACCAGCTCTCATCTCTCTCTCCGACACCACTCTCATGGTGGTAAAACAGCCATCACAGACTCACTTGACTAACCACGACACCTTCCAGCGATCTAACGCTGCTCCAAACCAACCACCTTCTTCAAACAGTTGTTTCCAAACGTACACTACCCCACCGAGCAGCCCTTGAATGGAAACACGATGACAAGTGTTAGCAACGCCAAACAAAAAGAGCAATTCTATTCCAAGCACTTCTTTCACTTCATCAAAGAACACGGCCATTTTGTCCCTTTGTGTACTCCAATAGCCGGCACATGTGTTTCGTGTTAGCCTGAACAATAGTAAAGAAATAAAAAACGGTAGTTACTTAAGAAAAAAAAATATATTCGGGATCTGCCTTAAAAACAGATTCCTTTTTAGTGTAAATCTTGTGTTTTTGTGTGTCAAAGGTGTGCACCCTTAGGCAAATCTTCGTTTGTTGGGAAATGAAGCGCAGTTTTGCAGTTCATGCCTCCATCGCATCTGTCACGGACCGCGCCTTAACAAATTAATGCCAGCTGTGGCCCATCTAACTCCGGGCGCGTTTAGGCAAGCAACAAATGAAAACATAAGGCCCCCGAATGGCTTTAAGAGCAATCGAAATAGAGGTTTATTATTTGACTTTATTCAGGGGATCCTCATTTTAGACACGTGATGCCTGTTTGAAGCGCCGTATATTTGCGCAATTTTGTGACATTGCTGTGACGCTTTTGTGCAGAAGAACACAGGAACATTGCATTATCGGTTATATTCTCGCATTGGTTTGTTCATATTCAAATCAAAGAGACCACAGACGGGGCGTCGTTTGGTGCCTGGAGTCTATCAAAGTCCCAGGTCGGGACCTTTCCATGAGGTCCCCTTTTGTGCAATGATTCTGCTCGGGCAGTGTCACATGTGCAGGCATTTCGGGAACAATCTTTTTATCAGTGGTGCACTTCATGACTTCTTTGTGCAACGGAGTTGTCGGGTTCTTTTCTGTCAACTCTATGGCAGGCATGTGTACAGTGCCGAGCAGGGCCGCCGCCGACACACATATAGACATGCCTAACCTGATCAAAAGTATAGCTTTGAATAAACAGATTAATATTTAAACCAGCGGCGTGTCCGTGGTGGTGCTGTGGGGAAAATTTCAACCTGTATGAAAGTTTGAGGTTCAGTTCACAGTTAGAAGGTTCACATAAATATAATGAATTATGCGTGTATTGTTGTTTAATTATTATCGGTGTATAGCGGAGGGCTTTGATAAGCGGGTTTGAGATACGATCTTTTGTCAAATAAATCGTTACGCGGGTTTGTGAAATAATCATCTCCAGCAATCTCCCCCAATATTGGTCTCCACCAGTCATCCCCAGCAATCTCCGCCAATAGTGGTCTCCAACAATCTCCCCCAATTATCTCCCCCAATAATCTTCACCAACAATCTCCCTCAACAATGATCTCGAACAAAATTCCCCAACAATCTCCCCGAACAATGATCTCGAACAATCTTCCCCAACAATTTCCCCCAAACGTAGTCTCGAACAATCTCCTTCAACAATCGCCTCCAACAATTTTCCCCAACAATCTCTTCAGAGGGCTGCCTGGTCTTGAGGTATGGTGTCCGCCTCGAGTGCTGGAGGCCCCCGGTTCAAGCCTCGGTGAGGACCGGGATTTATTTCACTTGGGCTTCTAAGCATAACATTTCCCCTGGTCTCTAGGTAGTGAGATCGGACGCCCGTGTGCATTGTTGCGCACGTAAAAAATCCCTTGGAAATCGAAAAAGAGTAGCCTAACGGCGATGTCCGGGCAAAATTTCAAGTTAAAAATCTACCCAAAGTATTTCAGGATCCTCGCCGGTGCTATGGAGTTCGTGCACTGAGCTGAGTTTCTCCAGACTCAGATATGAGTTAGGAGTATAACGGAGCACTTATGGGTTACACCCGTGTGCCGTGATGTTGATCCATCGACTAAACTAAACTATTTGTTAAACTCCCATAACAATCTCCACAAACAATTTCTCTCTCCCCCCCCCCCCCCCCAACAATCTCCCCCAACAGTGGTCTGGAACAATCTCCTCCAAAAATCTTCTCCTTCAATCTCCCCCAATAATCTCTACAAACAATCTTCCCCAACTCTCTCCCCCAACAATCTCCCCCAACAGTGGTCTCGAACAATCTCCCCCAACATTCGTCTCAAACAATCTCCCCCAACAATCTCCCCCAACAGTGTTCTCGAACAATCTCTCCCAACAATCTCCCCCAACAATGATCTCGAACAATCTTCCCCAACAATCTCCCCTAACAATGATCTCGAACAATTTTCCCCAATAATGATCTCGAACAATCTCCCTCAACAATATACCCCAACAATGATTTCGCACAATTGTTCCCAACATTCTCCCCCAACTATTACCCTCAACAATCTTACCCAAGCGCCCACTCACGCAACAGTCGCCTGCAACATTGTCCCCTCAACATTAGCCCCTAAAAGCTCCCACTGTCTAAGATACACCTTCCCAACCCTCGCTTTTTAAAACTTCCTAGACCCCCAAAATTTTCACTAACAATCACCTCCAATAATTTCCCCCAAAAATCTCTAATAGAACGAACAATTGGGCCCTCCTCCACCCCCCCCTCCCCCCAACTCCACAGGTTCCTAAATAATCCACCCTCGCTCCACTCCAACAATCAATAAAACTGATAAATCAGCACTCTACATCTCCTGAACCTGTACTCCCTGTATCAGGACTCTATAACTCTTGAACCAGCACTCCACGGCGGCTGAAACGGCACTATAGACTCCTAAATCAGCATTCTAGAACTCATGAACGAGCACTCTAGAAATCCCGAATCAACACTCTACGGCCCCTAAACTAGCACCCTAAAACTCGAGGAACATCACTATCACGAAGTTCTTGATGATAAGTGCGTGATATGGTCGTTGTCTAGGTAACGATACTCCTGGTGTGTCAATTGAGCTATCTAACTGTCTTACAATATAACTCACCCCCGCAGTGCACATTCACCAGTCATTAAACAAGATTGAGTTGGCGCACATAATCCTTTATTGCAGAAAGAACACGGACAAACGGAACATCCTTATATATCCAGAAACAATATAATCCATAGAATATAAATATCCTCCTCACAATTTAACACGCACACATCACTGTCTTCTCACGGCCTGCTTAATCTCAAATTCACAAGACAGGTAATCCAGCTCCTGTCCACAGCTGGACCTCACACATCACAACCCACACACTGGGTCTAGTCTCCGCTATCTATCCAACCCACTTTGGGTTCAGGCCTCCACTCACTATAAAACCCACTCTGGGTTCAGGCCTCCATTAACTATTCAGCCTAAAAACTCCCCCAACTCACCCCAGCCTAAAACTGTCTCTCTCCCCATCCACCTGGGGTTCTGCATTCACCCTCACCATTATTTCTAATGGCTGGTTGTTTTTCTCGTAGTCTCGCTACCAGGGTCACTCACCCCAATGTAACTGACCCAGGCATATGTCAATCACTCTAGAACTCCTGAACTAACACTCTAGATCTCCAGAGCAAACACGCTAGAACTCTTGAACCAGCACTCTAGAACGCCTGAACCGGTACTTTACGGCCCCTGAACGAGCATTCTAGAACGCCTGAACTAGTACTCAAGAACTCTTGAACCAGCACTATACAACTATTGAACCAGCACGATAGAACTCCCGAATCAGCACTTTAGAACACATAAAACAGCACTCTAGAATCCTGAACCAGCACGCTAGAACTCCCAAACCAGCGCTATTGAACTCCCGAACCAGCACTATAGAACCCCTGAACCAGCACTCTAGAACTCCCGAACCAGCACTCTAGAACTCCCGAACCAGCACTCTAGAACTCCTGAACCAGCACTCTATAACGTCTGAACCAGCACTCTAGAACTCCTGAACCAGCACTCTAGAACCCCTAAACCAGCACTCTAGAACTCCCGAACCAACACTCTAGAGCTCCTGAACCAGCACCCTAGAACCCCTAAACCAGCACTCTATAACGTCTGAACCAGCACGATAAAACTCCCGAACCAGCACTCTAGAGCTCCTGAACCCCCTCTGCCGTGTGTCCACCGTGACGAGGTGGTGGGGCTTGCGTGTTCCAATGACCCCACGAGCTATGCCGACGGTAGCTCAGCTACTGGTAGGGTCACCCATGTCGGACAGGTCAAGGGAGAGGAACCAGACCAAGAGACACACAAACCTGCTGCCTTGTAGGTAGACTGGGGACAGTCAAAGGCTAGGGAAAGCACACCCGAAAAATGCTTGTCGAAATCGGGTGTACTGAGCCACAGGCTTGACACAGCAGTGCAACGTAACATAATCATTTCATGATGCCACAAATTAAAATTAATCGTTATGGTGCTAATCCCGTGAAGTCCCATCAGGCGGAGAGAGTGCCGGGCCCCCTGCCTCGAGGGGGTCCACCCATGACTACTGGTGGTCACCTTCCCCTGTGCTGTGGAGTCAAGGCACAGAGGAGTAGGTTAAGAGCTATTGACCAAACACCCCGGACACTCAACATACTTCATTGGAATGCTGAAGGAGTTTCTAACAAGAAAGTCCCCTTCACACATCGTCTTCATACATATAGAATTGATGTGGCATGCATAAAAGAGACACACCTCAACGCCAATCGCAGATTCTCAGTCAGAAGATATCAGGCCACACGTTTCGACGAAGGACACAAAGGAGGTGTTCTTATACATACACGAAACACAATACCTTGTAGTGAAGTATCTGTGACTTCTGATAACTAAACGGAAATTATAGGTGTTCATATGATAAAGGACGTGAAAATAAGAATTTACAATCAGTATAGCCCAGCAGATAAGGACCTTACACTTTCAAACATGAAAATAACTGACCCAAACTGCATTATTGTCGGAGCGTTTAATAGCCGTTAAGAAAGATGGGTTTACCAGATACTGACAACAGAGTGGATGAAGTGGAGGAGTGGGACATAGACTCAAATCTCCATCTACTCAACAAAGCGGATGACACACCGAGCTTCTACTCTAGAAGATTGTTTATCATTTCTACTTCAGACTAAGCTTTCTGCACAGGAGACATCCTCCACAAAATCGATCGTCATGTGCTGGACCAATTAGCAGGTAGTGACCACAGACCAATCAAGCTTGTAATGAATATGGAGTATGTCCCACAGGAGCAAAAGCCTTTGCCCCGCTGGAATTACAAACGAGCTGATTGGGACAGATTTGCCATACTAACAGACAAATATTGTGAAAACATAAATACACGACATGGCAACATGAAACAAATGGTGGAAAGCTAAACAAAGCAATAATACAGGCGGCTACTGAGTCCATTCCAAGAGGAGCGAGGAAACATTATAAACCATACTAGACTGAAGAACTACAAATTTTGGAGGACAAAGTTGAAGATGCCAGGAAGACAGCAGAGAGAGAACAAACAACTGAAGCGAACGTCTCTCTCAAAGCCATCTCAGCAAAATATAAAAGAACAGTAAATCAAACAAGAGATTGTTGGAGAGGAAAAACAGAAAACCTGAACTTTGAAACAAACTATGGAAACTAGTGAAAGCCATGAACAATGAAGGGCCCAGAAACAAACAAATAACAATTAAACAAGGAAATGCCTTGCTTACGGGGAAAAAGGCTGCAAATGTACTAATGGAACATTATGCTAGTGCAAACCACATTGATATTACAACCGAACAGAAGAAAGCAATCAAAGATAAACAGACACATCATAGTAATACAGAGACAGCAGCAGAATATATGACGGCAAATCTGAGAATGGAAGAAATGGAACAGGCAATGAATACCCTAGAAAAGAAGAAATCACCAGGAAAGGATGGAATCACAAATGAAATGCTAATAGGACTAGGCACCAAGGCAAAGAAGAAACTACTAGCAGTCCTATATTACAGCTGGAAGAGCAATAGTGCCATAGGCATGGAAGGAAGCTATACTAATACCAGTCCGAAAGAAAGGAAAAGACCTGAAAGAACCAAATGGCTATCGAACTATCAGTCTACTTAGCTGTGTAGGAACATTAATGGAACGCATTATCAGTGGTATGCTAACATGGCATCTGGAAGAAAACTAACTCTTAACACCACACCAAGCAGGATTCAGAAAGTACAGATCCACTGAAGATCAAATAACCTATATAGCTCAGGAAATAGAGGATGCCTTCCAAGAGAAAAAAGCACACACTAGCGGTCTGGATAGATTTAGAAAAAGTATTTGATAAAGTATGGAAGGAAGGACTGAAAGTAAAACTGCAATAATTGCATGTTTGTGATAAAATGTACAAATGGATCAGCCACTATATTTAGAACAGAACTGCGAGGACAAAAGTACAAGGACAAACCAGCAAAAAAGATGCTGTTGGAGCAAGGTGTCCCCCAAGGAGGAGTTCTTTCACCAACATTATTCCTAGCATATATAAATGACATCACGGAAAATGTTCCAGCCAGTGTACACACATCCTCCTTTGCAGATGACCTAGCCTTAGCCTTATGGACATCTGAAGAATATATTAGTACAGCTAACAGCAGAATGCAGCAAACCTTATTAGCACTAGAGAACTTGTCAAAATCATGGCTAGTGAAGATAAGTGAGGAGAAAACAACATACACAGTGTTCTACCTATCAAATACAACTCAGCAACCTAAGCTGGTATTGAATGGAAAAATATTGCGATATGAAGAAAATCCAAACTATTTAGGAGTCACCTTTGATCGTCACTTGACATGGAAGACACAGGTTGAGAAAAATCGAACAAAAGAGGAAGGCAAAGAATGGCAATCATGAACAAGCTTGCTGTACAACGTGGGAAGCAAATGAGAAAGTTCTCAAGAAGTTATATATTGGACGGGTGAGGTCAGTACTGGAATATATCATCGCAGCTTGGGCAACAGCAGCTAAGTCAATCTTTAACAAAATAAGTAGAGTCCAAAATCATGGAAAGCGAATCATAACTGGAAGCCTGAAGACAACACCTATGAATGAACTAGAAAAGATCACTTGTTTACAACCAATGCAGGATAGAAGAGATAGCAGAGCCCAGTAACAAGCAGACAAAGTTAGAAGATTGACAGACCACCCTATGTATAATAGGTTTAATGGTTTTGTAAAGGGAAGACTGAAGCGTGGCAACTTTGTAGAAACTGCAAAACGAAAGATTAGGGCAGATCCTAAACTTAACAAATCAACAGTCAAACCCATTTACAATGCACACAAGTTCCCAGCTTGGAGACAGCAGCAACTGACTGAAATTATAAAAAAACATTCCTGGTATTGAGAAAAAGAACACTCAAAATGAAACAGAAAGGTGAAAAATCGCTCTAAACTACATAAAAGAACATTACCCAAGTAGCAATTGGACCCATGCATTTACAGACGGATCAGCCAAAAATTCAACATAAAGCGGAGGAGGAGGAATTCTCCTAAATTTGAAAATGGAGTGAAAAAAACAACACAGTCAGTGGCAACTGGAAAATTTTCAAGTAACTTCAAAGCAGAGTTAGAAGTTTTGAAAACTGCAGCAGAAATGCTCTTGATGGAGGAAAATAAAGAGAAGGAAATAGCTATCTTCACAGATGCAAAGTCAGCTGTCTCAATACTGAAGAGCAAAAACAGCACAGAACTAGCAAACCTAGGAGCAGCACTCTGTGGACTATGTCAGAAATCCCAAAAAAAGTTGTAGTTCAGTGGATCCCATCACACTGCAGTATACCTGGAAATGAAGAGGCTGACAGACTAGCAAAAGAGGGTGGACGACTACCTCAGCCTGACATAGACATAACCTACAATGAGGCAAAGAGGTTTATAAAAAGCACTTATAGAACCAAATGGGAATCAGAGCATCCAGGTCACCAGAATTATGATGTATATTACAAACTCGACCGAAATGAACAAGTGACAATCTTCAAACTCCGCAAAGGACATAACAGGCTGAAATACCACTTGTTCAATAAACTAAAGATAGGAGATATGGATGAATGTAATTGTGGAACTGGTAAAATGACAGCTAAACATTTGCTGCAGGAGTGCCCAACATATGCAGAACAGAGAAAGATATTTTGGCCCACACCTGCTTTATTTGAGGACAAGCTCTATGGAGATATCAGCAAGCTCAAGTTAACCGCAGCTTACTTTAATTACATTCAGGTTGACATCTGTAGGTGTATGAAGAAGTATTTAGACTGCCACACTTCATACCACAGGTATGTCGGTAGCAAAAGCGTTCCAGAAGCATGAAATGGAATATTGCTTGGCTAACAAATCCATTACGTGGAAAGTCCAAATCAAAAGCTCATTGTGTGGGCGTCATCAAAGATGAAAAAAGCGTCCCAATGGAACGAAATGAAATATTGCTTTTATAGCAAATCCATTAAGTGGAAAGTCCAAATCGAAAGCTCACTGTGTGGGTGTCATCAAAGGTGGAAAAAGTGTCCTAGTGGCACGAAATGGAATATTGCTTGGATAGCAAATCCATTACATGGAAAGTCCGAATTGAAAGCTCACTGTGCGGACGTCATCTGCCGACTGCATTCTTCTAGTTTCCGGAGGAACAGCCTGTTGTGACTGGAAGACCCAATATACGGAAGTGAGGCTAAGCAGCCATGTGCAGGACGTGACGATTCCTTGGGTGAGCCCAGTACCAGAGCCCTGTGTGATGGCTCTGCAATTATGAAAGCTTCCTTGGATGGCGGGGAATGTCCATGGTATGTCCCTGCCTTCCCTTGAGGGCTGACCAGGGTGTCTTCGGCTATTCTATATGGGCCAGCTGGGATGGGGGATAACGCCACAACAGTGAGAGTCAAACGTCCTAAGAAAGTCCCGGGAACGTTAACTCGGTCAACAAATGCCCGCAGAAGTCGGATGTGTCGGCCTAACGGCGCAAGAACGTAGCTCTGCTGTAAACAGGCACAACGCAATCACGTCCGAAAAATCTCTCCGGCTGAAGAAGAAGAAACCTCTCATTCAGGCCGACCTTCCCTGAACCATGTACACTAACCCATTAACTTTACTTGATTGTTATTGGTAGACAACAGCTTCTGGATAACGACAAGAGCAGAAACAACAACAACAACAACAACAACAACAACAACAACAACAACAACAACAACAACAACAACAACAACAACAACAACAACAACAACAACAACAACAACGACGACGACGACGACGACGACGACGACGACGACGACGACGACGACGACGACGACGACGACGACGACGACGACGACAGTGTATTTCTTAATCACGTAATCGTCTATTTGATGTTAATGGTTTAATTATTACAGGAAGCATGTGTGTATTAACCACATCGAGATTTCTTCAACATGTCCAGTAAATAAATTCTACCCTGTCAAGGAATCTATGCAAACAAAAGTAGATTAACCAAACAATTTGACTGCCAAACAATTTCTTTGTGCGCTTAATTTGATCTCAGATTGTAACATCGTGGGAAATCCGCCTAAACACGGCTTCTTCCAAACGTCAGAAATTAATAACAAAAGCCATGGCAGATATTGAAAGAGCAATAAGTTTCATATAAAACAAAAGACATCAAATACAAAGGCATTCAGAAATTTTACACATGCCATACGACAAACCTATTTACTGGGGTTTTCGGCGCATAATTATCTACTTCACCCGTGACGTCACAGAAAGGAGCACTTGACTTGAAACGTATTGAGTCTTGTCTTCTTGAGACATGAC
>OY992887.1:87197542-87332542 GCA_963921405.1 Cepaea hortensis
TGGGACTATATCGTCCTTGTTTCATATTTGGAGATGTTGTTTTTTATTTATTGTGTGTACTTTTAATGACTGTTCAGTGTTTGAAAATATTGCCGGTCCAAGTTTTGTATTCACCCTCTGTAAAGTTCCTGCAACATAATAGGTAAATACAAAACTTGGACCGGCAATATTTTCAAACACTGAACAGTCATTAAAAATACACCCTATATTTCCTATCGGCTCTGAAACAGTTAATGAGCTCTTAATGTATGTACAGGTTGAGAATTCAACATCTCACTTTAATGTTCATTATCTGCTTTTGTAGAGCTGCTCATTGTCATTGTTGTTTGCTTTGTTACTGATCAAGATGCTTATGAACGGAACACTGTGGTTCGCCTGTATTTGCTTATGAACAGAACACTTTAGTTCGCCTGTATTTGCTTATACTGCAGGATATATTACATTCCTATTGTTTCACTTACTGTTGACAGAACGAAGTTGAAAATTAATATGTGACAGTTTGTACAAACCACTAGAGATACAATATAGTATCGAGTATGGTTAAGTCTATCTGGGAGCACTGGCTCACCATCAATCGTGAGTAGTGAGAACCTGAACATTGTAACAAAAATAATGTTCTCAATACTTCATAGCCACCTGTGAATAAACAAGTTAAATTTATTTTTTCCTTTCGTGTGACTGATTACAAAACCTCATAACATAGAGTAATTGACCATCAGAAACAAAGATGGCGTGATTTCAATTGGATAAATAAAAGTAGAGATTTATTTACTACTAGCTGACCCTGCCCGGCTTCGCCCAGTCCCTGGTGGGAAGCATCTCATTTAATTCATATAAGTAGTCATATAAGTTCCCGTTCCCGTTACCGACTATCTGTCTGTCTGTCTGTCTGTCTGTCTGTCTGACCCGGCCCGACATCGCCCAGCTCCTGGTGTGAAGCATCTCATTTAATTTATATAAGTAGTCATATAAGTTCCTGTTCCCGACTGTCTATCTGTCTGTCTGTCTGTCTATCTGTCTGCCTGACCCTGTCCGGCTTCATTAAATTCATACAACAACAAAAAATGTAACTTAAAAGAACGTTCTACCACACACCATCCATTATTTTTAATGAAAACTCTTTCTAATCACCTGCATGACTACAGTAACTTCTTAAGCAAAAAAAGATGAGTTACAATGTTATGCATTGTGCATCATTTTTATGAAAACTTTGAAAATGCCTTACAGATTGTATCATTATTTATTATAACTCATATGCCGGTACATAACTATGGACAAAGAGTTTATAAATCTTTGAAAACGATGCCACAATATGACTATAAGTTATACAGAAAAGTTATGCCCCTTTAAATAACTTTTACAGAGTTAGGTCCCCTGAGATATATGAAATTATGATGAAAAATGAAAAATGAAATAATACTGAGTAAGCAGGCGATTTCACACTAACAAAATATCACAGTTGACAGCTCTGGAATGAAAGGAAGGCGTGTAGAAAATTTCATCTCAATCGGATGGGCCGTTCGCGAACAAATAAAGGCCATACATACAGACAGAGATACATAAATACATACAGAGATACGCACATCCTAATTTATATATAAGAAGATTTCTTTGTGCTTGTGAAACACACGAGAACAATGAGTATGTCCCCCCATATTAATCCTGCTATCTAAATTATTTCAGTCTGATAAAATTGACCCCATGTTCTTCTATTCATATTTCATGAAAGAATTAGTTAGTTGCCAGTCATTTATTTCATTCTTTAAGTCTGAGGCAAATCAGCAGACGTGCTCCCTTTCTTTCCACCCGTTTTGATACTTCACTTGGCAAGATCGCAAGGAAGCAGTCGGCCAAATCCAGGGCCTGATTAAGCCGCAGTGACCTCATCAGCGTTAAGTCAAGTGTTTTATTGATGGGTGCTTGTCCGAAAAGGACGTTGTAACCTTTTCTTGTCCAGCTACTTAATAATGCAGGGTAAATGGCGATGCAAAGCAAAGGCCAAGGCTGTAGAATGGGAACAATCGCGTTATGTGAGCCAGCAAAAAAAAAAAAAAAAAAAGGCTCTGTGAGGGGTCAAGGGAAAACTGTGGAAGTCATTGTAAATCATAGGTTTATGGCCAAGCCCTTCCTGAAAAAATAGCGCTAAATTCTGAACAGCTAATGCATTGAACACACGAGAATCATTATTATTCAAATGAACAAAAAGGAAGAAGAGCACACAATCACAAATACTAATTAGTTTCCGTCACCGGTGATGTGGCTTAGGGGTAGCGAACACGGTTCAAAATTCCTCGACATGCGGAGTCGAGGGCTCGAAATCAGTTGCCGGTGATTTTGGAAGAAGACCGGTTTGCTTCAATTTCGGTGTTATGAGTGTTGATCGTTTAGAAAGTAATCGCAAACGTTAATTTTTTTTCTCATGTTGCATATCCCTTACAGGTCGTTGCAGTCAACACCAGCATTTTTCAGCTGCTGTTGATGTACTAGGCAAATTTTACGTTCAGTAGTTTCCAATTGTTTTTTGAACACATACACCCGTAAGTTACCAGCGAACCGCTGCCGATTCTCGCAGCTGCTGTTTTCCCCATGTGGATATACGGGATTACGAACAATGTGGTTAACACCTTGGCTAGGGAGACCGACAAAATACTGAAAGTAACAAAAAGTATTCAGTTCAGTTCGGCTTTTAAGAATAAAACAATAAAAAATTTCGGACTCGGTCAACATGCCTCTTCAGCGATGGTTATAATTTAGATTCGTTTTGTTGTTAGTTTTGATTTTCTTTCTATTGTTGCTCTCCTTCGACTTAGTCATAAATTGGACTGCTTATAGTTTATTATCTTCATGTGTTCGTCGGTTACGATTGCATCATATGGGGCTTTCGCTCATTGGCATTGTCTTTATTGCGATGAATTGGTCCTGATGAGGAGGCCTGCCAAATTTAGTAGCCTCCCAGTTGTTAGGTGCTTTCTCTACAAGGAATGGTCTCATTTAGTCCTCACACGGACTACAATCGTCCAGTCCTCACAAGGACAGAAATCATCTAGTCCTCACAAAGACTAAACTCTATTAGTCATCCCAAAGACTTTGCCTATTCCAGTGGTTCTCTACCTTTTTTGGCCAATGCACCCCTTCACCATATGCTCAGAACGTCATCTCCCCCCCCCCCCCTTTCGCATTTCCTCTCAATAAACCCCCCCCCCCCTAATACGTAAAAAAAGCTAAATTTAATAACACACACTAGAACAAGTCTACACGTCTACATAAAACGTGATTTGCGGGTCTACTTACATTATAAAACGAATTTCAGAAGGGCGAGAAGTACAGAACCGTAAAGTATGGAGGGAAAAACAATATCAAGTAATCGGTTCTTGTATTAACGCGATCTTGAAATAATCTTAATTCTCTCTCTCCCCCCCCCCCCCCCCCCCCCCCCCGGTGCTATTGAACAGTCTTCATCGTCAAACAAACAATGACGTCAGTAAATGTGTACAATACAAATATATACATTTCAGACAGAAGGGAAGAGAAAATAAAGAAGTATATAAAAACTGGGTTTGAAGGAAACATGATTGCATGGGATCTAACTAAGGGAATTAAAGTGCTGTAAGCTTATAAAACAAGGGTGGGGAACAATGCTTCTGCCAAGGGCCGTTTGGATATTTATAATATCATTCTCGGGCCACACAAAATTATCAGCTTAACATATAGCCTGTTTTATCTGGTCAAACATTTAATTAAACCCCCCCCCCCCCCCTAATGTGATGGCTGGAACTGCTTCACTTTGGCGAGGCGAGTGATGTTAGCTGGTGTCGCTTGTCGTCCCGGGAGGAACGTGGAATGAACAAGCACACTTTATTACTTCTTCTTCTTTGGGATTCTTGACTGACTTCTGTCTACACTCCTCCCTTCTGTCTTCCCTTCCATATATCTATTCCTTTCTCTCTCTCTATTATTCCTTCATCACATACTCCGACAACAGTTTCTTTCAACAATTAATAAAAGATTTATTAAATAAAACTATGTCTGGTGTATGGATGGTCTGTGTATATGTAGTGGGTATTGTTTACTAGTGTGAATGCAAGATAGGACTTTTTACTTCGTATGTGCCGTAGATTTTCTCGACTCTTCTGTAGGCCAAAACATAGGACAGCACACATAGAAATGGAGTGATCTCACCCTGGATGATCTCCTCCTGCTTGAGTCTGGACTTAATCCAATTCTTGAAGAAAACAACTGTTCAATGTCTTATCACCAGAAAATAATCCGATTTGGTAAGTCACTGAAGTTCATATATTTCCCGGTTTGGAAGGTATTATAGTCCACCTCTGAATACACACCGCCACTATCCCACATTGTCTAGAGTTACTAGAAATGTTCTACACAATGTCTATGGTTAATAAAGTTTAATGTTTCTGCACAGTGCAATTACATGCAGTTTTAAGTATCCCTGCTTGCCACAGGTTAACGACTTTTCCTTTTAAGGGCTTTAGTTGTATATTCGTTTGAGCATACAGTGTTCTGTATTTGACGTTACGTTATCACTTCTTCATATTAAAACATGTCTATGTTCTTGTTGGTTAAGTAGGTACTTTATTTGTTCAAGTGCATTAACCTTCATTTATTCTCTGATTTCAATAAGGGGATTGGAACCTGTGGAGAAGATAGGTAATCTGGTGATATGAGTCTGCTTCATATTATTTTCTTATGTGAGAGTCCTTCTCTAGCCATACTGAGAAGCCTCCGAAAAACATACGGACATACGATTTATGAGTGCACTAAAGTTTACACGATTAGATAAACGAATGCAATGCCACAAATCAAGAACAAACACCTATATCCCCATGCTACTATTATGCTAAGATTATAATACCTTATATCTTCTATTATCATCCCGGAACCTAAATTAATAATTAAGCACATCGGCACTAATATCCCATTGCCTCAAACAATACGGGACTATAATTTCTTTTCCACACCTGGGATTAATAGATATTTCTGTCCAGTTTGGAACACACACTAAAACAGAAAACCAAGTTTCTACTATTTATATTGGGCCTCCCGTTCTTCCGTTATTGTTTGATGTTCATACCTCAACACTCGTCTCTTGACGTATCCTGTACATCAAAAGGCGGTGAAATCACGTAGTGGCTAGTTGCTCGTTTCCCTCCGTTATTACGCTGTTTCCCTGGGTTCCCCTTACGCTAATACTTCAAAGAGTCCGAACCCGTTGATCGCTTTGCTCCGTTCATTTTTCCACAACGCGATTTCCCCGTTTCCCGTGTCCGTCCGATCAGATCGTCAGGCAATGAACTCTGCGAACACCTGTATCCTATTTTTATATCCCTCGGTCAATGATCTTTAATTTATCCTCCTCTCAGAATGAAGTACACGATTGTTAACCCTCCTCCTACATTGTAGTTTTATATGTAAGTTATCAAGGAATCACTAAACTATCATCATTCTGTGACATAGGCCCCCTCTTAAGAGAGTTGACCGCGTCGACTCTTCTTCAATGTAGTTTTGATTCCTATGATCCACCAACCTATTCCTCTTCCTCTGGAGTTGGATGTCTAGATAGAAAATCCGCTCCTACATTTTCCTTACCCGGGATATCTTCCACTGTGAAGTTGTACTGCTGCAGCAACACCTACCATCACATCAATCTTGCGTTGAGCTTCTGTGAAGTAGCTATGAACATTAAGTGTTGATGATATGTCTGGATTCTCACAAGGATCAGCACCTCATCCAGTAGGCAACCTCATGGACAGCCTACCCTACTACTCATGATCACCATTAGTGTTGGCACATCGCCCCGGTACGTTCAGTCGACCTCCTTTCGACTGGAGTAAGCGATGGCTCACAATACAGACTGATCGTCCCATCCTTACTGTAACACTGTTTCCATATTCTCTTGGTTTCCCCCGGCTTTGCCTCTGGGGATGTTCCGCCTCGTCCTCGTTGGATCGAGTCGTCTTTCCCAAACCTCCCGGACTTGTGCTTCCAGGACTATTTTGGGCGATATTGGATCTGGTCAGCCAATCTTCGGTTGGAGTCCTGGATATCCCGCGTCGTTCCCGACGTTACCCACCCCTTCTGAACTTGGTTACTAGTGAAGGTTTCCCTCTTGTCCTTTCCCTAACTTGTGATTTCCCTCCTTCCTTCGTTAGGTAAATCTGACCTATCAAGTACTATCCCATAGGCCCTCCTATGTTGTACTGGCGATCTCTGGTCTTCGTCTGGACTGGTAACCTTTTTCTCAATGGCTGCCATAACCATAAAGTGCGAAGCTTTGCTCTCGGATCTCTCATCATATTTCTTAATGAGATGCCTAGGGAGATTTTTCCTTTCTCCCCCGATCCTGATTCTGTAGGTATTCTTGGACACAACCTTTTCCACAGGATAAGGTCCTTTCCATCCTACTTGGAGTATATTGGTCTCTGCTGGACCCCACACTTCCACTTTGTCTTACACTTTAAGAGCTATTTTACTCTTAGTCCACTTGTTGGGTGGTGCTTTCTGGCACTCTGAACAAGATTTCACCCACCGGCGTACATCACCGGTTATTCCTGGCCAGCAGTAATGGCCTGAAATTTGCTGCAATGTCTCTCTGACACCCATATGTCGATTCTCGGCTATTATGTGTCACTCTGAAGAATGTGAGGACGGTGGGTCTCTGGAACCACCCACTGCTCGTGCAGGTTGTCTCCCCTCCCAGCTCTCCGATAGAGTAGTCGATTCTTCAGAAAGTACTGTCCCCGTTCTGGTGGCTCAGCACTTCTTTGCAGCTTCCTGTAGCAAGGACGCAACGTAGTATCCTTCCTCTGGGCAGTATGCAATTCTCCTATCTCTGAGTTGTCGCATAGTGTCTCTGCCTCTTTTTCCATCCCTTGAGATCCACTGGCTACGGTTCCCTGGTGGGCTGGCTGTTTGGGCATCCCCAAAAAGACATATTTCGTGCCAATGATCATGGGAAATAAGGAGTCAGATAATACAGCAGCTGGAATAATGCCCGTGACGTACCTGGATTTAATCTCCACCTTGGCGATTGGCAGCGTCATGGTCACAGCACTCCTCATTGCCGGCTGTATCTCTATGGTCTCCCCTGTAAGTTGGTCTGGGCCTACCAGGCTGGCATCTATCACAGCTTCCCCATCCAAACCTGAATCGTAGAGACAAGCCACCTGCTGGCCATTGACTTCAATCAGTTCAACCACAGGTGGTCTCTCTTGGTCCTGAGTGTGTCCCACTTCCTCGACCTTTTCCTTGCATCTGCAGTCCACAGTATTATGTGTTTTCGACCTGCAGTGTGTGCACCATTTTCCCTTCCAAACTTTCCGTGGGCTCTCTTTGGTCAGAGCTTCTACGCCGACCTCAGCCTTGTCGGTGATCACTTTCTTATGAATCACTTGGCATGCCGCGAAGTGATAACTTTTCGGTTTCGATCTGCAGTCCTTTGTGTTATGAGAGGTCACCTTGCAGATTGAACACCACTTCTCGGACCACGGTCGTTTAGCTGGAGAATTCGAGGTGTTCTGGTTTCCTTCCTTCACCTTCTCTGAACTCTCCATTGACGTCTTTATTTAAGGTTCCACTTTTTCTCCTTCCCCGTTTTTACATTTCTTTCGGTCTTGTTTCTCCTGGCCTTTTGTGGTGGGTATATTGATTTCTTTAGCTTCCCCATAGACTTCTACGAATCTTTCCGCTAGCTTATTCACAACGTCCAGCCGTTCCGCCCCTTGTTCTCCTAAAAATGTCTTTAGTGGTTCTGACATTTGCTGTCGCATCTGGTCGACCACCATGAGCTCTTCCAAACTGTCATAGTCCCGCTTGAACTCTGCCAAGTCCATCCATTTTTGGAGGTATGATTTCAGCCTCAGACTGTAGGCGGCGAATAACTCTCCCGGCTCTCGTCTAGACAATCTAAACTTCTTCCGATACGTTTGTGCTGTGACTTCATAATGCTTCATCAAAGCGGCTTTTAATTCCTCGTAATGATTTTCTTGTCCTGGTGGTAGGCGAGTGTAGACCTCGTACCCCGAACCAGGTAATGCCTGGGATAATTTAAGAGCCCATCGGCTTCTATCCAGTCCCATAGCGACTGCCATGGCTTCGAACCGATACAAAAACTGGTATATCTTCTCTTTACTTTCCTCAAAGACAGCCAAAGGAAACTTCATGGCATAGTAACCATGTCCAATCATGTGAGTTGCCCCAGGTGAAGATGAACTTCCTTCTGCTGCATCTATTTCACCCTTAGTTTGTGTCTTGAGTTCTAGCTCTCTCATGCGGTATTCATGTTCCCTTATCTTGTTGTCTTCCTCTGCTTGCAACCTCTTGTTGTCCTGTTCCAGTCCCAGTCTCCCGGCCTCCTGTTCCATTTCCAGTTTCTTGGCCTCCTGTTCCATTTCCAGTTTCTTGGCCTCCTGTTCCATTCTTCTAAGCTCGAGCTCTGCCTTTCGATCTTCTCGTTCTGCTTGACGACGCTCTCTTTTTACCACTTGTATATACTCGGATAGGGCTTGTCCAGACAACCCCATTGCTTCACGCCTTTCCCTCAGTTCTTCCATCTCTAGTTTATGAGTGGCCATAGTAAAAGGAGGTAAGTCCGCAGGTTGGGTAAAGAGACCCTAAGGCAGTAAGTACGTACTACTTCTTCTTCTTCAGCGTTCCGAGCCATTGAGGTTCTTTGCTGCAAATACAATCCGTCTCCATTCGTCTCTCTGGCGGACCTTCTCTTGCCAGTCGTTGATTCCAAGTGCTTGTGGGTCTGTACATGTATTATCTCTCCACCGCCTTCTTGGTCTACCTCGGGGTCTACGGTCATTTATTTCCTGAGTGTAAGCGAGTTTTGTTTCCCTATTATCTTCCATTCTTTCTATATGCCCCAGCCATTGTAGTCTATTAGCCTTCATCATACCATTGATTAGCGAGGACTTAAACAGATCATAAATGTCTTTGTTACTTCTTCTTTTCCACTCTCCACTTTGTGTATCCCTAATGGGTCCAAAGATGCGTCTTAAAATTTTGTTCTCAAAGGTTTGTAACAAGGCTTCGTCTCCTTTCGTTGTACTCCAGGTTTCAGAGCCATACAGCACAACTGGTCTGATCAGTGTTTTGTATATTGTGATTTTGGTGTTACGAGATAGTGCCTTTGATTTTAGTAGATGTTGTAGTGCATAGTATATCTTATTTCCAGAGTTGATTCTAGTTTGTATTTCTTCCCTTATGATGTTGGAGCAGTTGAAGATTGTACCCAGGTATTTGTATGTTTCCGTTCTTTTAATGGTCATATTATCTATTTGTATGTGGCCAGAGTTTCTAGCCATTCCGTCTCTTGAAATTACCATATATTCTGTCTTATCTTGGTTGATAACCAGCCCCATCTGTTGGGCTTTTCTCTTTAAGTGAGTCAATATTTCCAATGTCTTTTGTTCACTTTGCCCTATAATATCTATATCATATGCATAACCAAGCAGCTTGGATGTTCCTCCAATATCACATTCCTCCTTTACCTTCCTTACAACTTTCTCTAGAGCCAGATTGAAGAGTAGCGGCGATAGTGCATCACCCTGTTTCAAGCCAGATGTTATTTGGAAGGGGTCTGATTTCCTGCCTTTATATGTTACTATATTATAAGTATCTTCCATGCATAGTCTGGTTATGTTGATTAACTTCCTTGGTATTCCAAATTCCTGCATAGCATTCCATAGACTATTGCTATGGACACTATCATAAGCCTTTTTAAAATCCACAAAAATGTTATGGAGATCTCTTTTATATTCCCAAGGTTTCTCGGCTATTTGTCGTAAGATAAATATCTGATCTATTGTTGATCTGTTTTGTCTAAAACCCGCCTGGTAGTCACCTAATATGTCTTCTGAATATGGTTTTAGTCTATTTAGTAATACTGCGGATAGTATCTTATAGCTTGTGGACAGTAGTGATATTCCTCTATAATTTCCACATTGGAACTTGTCTCCTTTCTTAAAGATAGGTATCAATAATGACTCTTTCCAGTCATGGGGTAATTCTTCTGTCCTCCAGATTTTTATTATTAGTTCGTATAGCTTTAGATGTAATGCATGGCCACCTGCCTTTATAAATTCAGCAGCAATTCCATCAGTCCCAGTTGCCTTATTGTTTTTAAGTCGTGTGATTACATATAGGATTTCTTCAAATGTAGGTTCTTTAATTTGTGGTTCGCATGTTAGAACCTCTTCCTGTGGGAAAATGTGACTTGGAGCTTCACAATTTAGTAATTCAATAAAATATTCTTTCCATGTGTTGCACATTTCCTCATTGGTATTTATCATATTCCCATTTTTGTCTTTTAAACTATATGTGTTTTGTTGGTGCCCTCGTTTCATTGACTTCAGTTCTTTAAAAAATTTTCTGGATTCACTTTTCTGGTGATTAGTTTCCATATCTTTGATTATATTACTCATATATTCTCGCTTCTGCTGTCTGACTATTTTTGTAGCCTCTTTACATTCATTTCTATAATGCTCTTCCTTTTGGATGTTTTTGATGTCATTTAACCATACATGTCTGGCATTCTTCTTCCTAATGACTGCTTCTTCACATTTTTGATTGAACCATCTGTTCTTTCTATGCGTGGTTAACACACCGAGACATTCTTCTGCGGTAGACTGAATTGTATTCTTGATGTTCAACCAAGTTTGGTCAACGCTTTCCTCCAAAGGGTTTTGCAGAGTTTCAAGTTTACATTTTATTTCATCTGTAAATTTCTCTTTGACTGTAATGTCTTGCAGTTTTTCTCTGTTATATGTTGGGTGTAATCTTTGTAATTTAGTATAGAAAGCTCTCTTAAGTTTTATTTTAAATTTTGCTCCAACGAGGAAGTGATCACTGTGGCACTCGGATCCTCTATAACGTCTGACTTGCTGTATACGGCACATACGAAGTAAAAAGTCCTACTTTACTTTACTTTAGTTTTAAAGACGTACTACTTATCTCACTTAAATATACTTATGTTAATATCTATATGTTATATATGACATCACACAGTACACCACAACTACTCTCACAACCTCACGAGAAGATATAGGATAAAGACTTATGTAGACGTGTGAAAGTGTGAACAGGTAAGTACTGTGTTTGAACACCTATCCACAATTATCCTCTCTGGATCTTTCTCACTGTAAGGTCCACCACATTAAAGTACTGGCACCATATATCCCCTGGACAGGCTTCCATTAAAAGTCATCCTTATCTATACTTACAGGTATATCCCAACATGTAGGTATCAATATGCATGTACCCTGCTATGCAGTTACCTTTTAATGTACCTATATGCAGGTACCTCGCTAGGGATGGTACCACTAAGCATTGGCTGCTACCTCGCTGCTCCACCAATTAATGTCGCTTGTCGTCCCGGGAGGAACGTGGAATGAACAAGCACACTTTATTACTTCTTCTTCTTTGGGATTCTTGACTGACTTCTGAGTATACTCCTCCCTTCTGTCTTCCCTTCCATATATCTATTCCTTTCTCTCTCTCTATTATTCATCCATCACATACTCCGACAACAGTTTCTTTCAACAATTAATAAAAGATTTATTAAATAAAACTATGTCTGGTGTATGGATGGACTGTGTATATGTAGTGGGTATTGTTTACTAGTGTGAATGCAAGATAGGACTTTTTACTTCGTATGTGCCGTAGATTTTCTCGACTCTTCTGTCGGCCAAAACATAGGACAGCACACATAGAAATAGAGTGATCTCACCCTGGATGATCTACTCCTGCTTGAGTCTGGACTTAATCCAATTCTTGAAGAAAACAACTGTTCAATGTCTTATCACCAGAAAATATTCCGATTTGGTAAGTCACTGAAGTTCATATATTTCCCGGTTTGGAAGGTATTATAGTCCACCTCTGAATACACACCGCCACTATCCCACATTGTCTAGAGTTACTAGAAATGTTCTACACAATGTCTATGGTTAATAAAGTTTAATGTTTCTGCACAGTGCAATTACATGCAGTTTTAAGTATCCCTGCTTGCCACAGGTTAACGACTTTTCCTTTTAAGGGCTTTAGTTGTATATTCGTTTGAGCATACAGTGTTCTGTATTTGACGTTACGTTATCACTTCTTCATATTAAAACATGTCTATGTTCTTGTTGGTTCTAAGTAGGTACTTTATTTGTTCAAGTGCATTAACCTTCATTTATTCTCTGATTTCAATAAGGGGATTGGAACCTGTGGAGAAGATAGGTAATCTGATGATATGAATCTGCTGCATATTATTTTCTTATGTGAGAGTCCTTCTCTAGCCATACTGAGAAGCCTCCGAAAAACATACGGACATACGATTTATGAGTGCACTAAAGTTTACACGATTAGATAAACGAATGCAATGCCACAAATCAAGAACAAACACCTATATCCCTATGCTACTATTATGCTAAGATTATAATACCTTATATCTTCTATTATCATCCCGGAATCTAAATTAATAATTAAGTACATCGGCACTAATATCCCATTGCCTTAAACAATACGGGACTATAATTTCTTTTCCACACCTGGGATTAATAGATATTTCTGTCCAGTTTGGAACACACACTAAAACAGAAAACCCAGTTTCTACTATTTATATTGGGCCTCCCGTTCTTCCGTTATTGTTTGATGTTCATACCTCAACACTCGTCTCTTGACGTATCCTGTACATCAAAAGGCGGTGAAATCACGTAGTGGCTAGTTGCTCGTTTCCCTCCGTTATTACGCTGTTTCCATGGGTTCCCCTTACGCTAATACTTCAAAGAGTCCGAACCCGTTGATCGCTTTGCTCCGTTCATTTTTCCACAACGCGATTTCCCCGTTTCCCGTGTCCGTCCGATCAGATCGTCAGGCAATGAACTCTGCGAACACCTGTATCCTATTTTTATATCCCTCGGTCAATGATCTTTAATTTATCCTCCTCTCAGAATGAAGTACACGATTGTTAACCCTCCTCCTACATTGTAGTTTTATATGTAAGTTATCAAGGAATCACTAAACTATCATCATTCTGTGACAGCTGGTGTTGATGATGTTGCTACTAAATTATTGATTATTGTTTATAAAACTCCTAGAGTTATTGAATATAGAGTCCCGCCTGCGGTTGCCTAGGCAGTGCCAGACCTATTATTTCGTGGACCGTATATGACCCGCGCGCCGGGCGTTCCCCACCTATGATATAAAGAGACACAACTTCATTCTAAAGGGTGTAGTAAGTAAAGGATTCTTTTATACACCTTGAGGGGTACTGGACATAAAGTGTAAGGCTTATATGTTTATAGCCTAATTAATGCTATGTGGGTAGTGTGACCAATATCATGCCGAGCGCCTTCACTCTCCAGGTTATGTCTAGGTATCCAGTTTTGAGCTGGGTCCACCTGCGATTATACTCCAATAAGAAAAAAAAATGATTAAATGGGGATTAGAACACATAATCACAAGGCCAGCATGCAAGCCTGCCTGATAGCCACTGCACCACCGCGGCGATTATGTTGACGGGTATATTGGAGGGAAGAGTGGAAGAGAAGCATGGAAGCGAAAGACAATGTTACACGTGGGAGGATAAGTGGAGAGTGTAGAATCATAGTAATTTGCGATTGTATTCTGAACGAGAAGTCAACGGTTAAGTCCAGCTGACCGGTGTAAGGAATGGAATTAGCCCACCACCCCACACTCAGCGCACATGAAGTTTGTGAGCGAGCGCTCTTAACTTTTCGGCCAAACTGACCCTATATATATATATATATATATATATATATATATATATATATATATATATATATATATATATATATATATATATATATATATATATATATATGTATCGGTCTCCCTGGCCTGGTAGTTAGCGACTTTCTCCGGAATCCTGTTTATCCACGTGAGCAAACGCGGCTGCGCGATAAGCGGTAGCGGTTCTCGCCGCGCCCGTTACTTACGGGATATGTGAGCCGGCCGCTCAGAAAGCAATGGCAAACTACTGAGCGTAATCTTGCCAAGAAAGCAACAACAGCGGTAAAATGCCGGTGTTGACAGCGATGTCATGTAATAGGATATACGAATATATATATATATCATCATCATCATCATCAAGTGCCATGCCGGCTTTTTTCTTTCTAAGAAGGGCTCACGACTCCCAGAGGGGCCAGCTCTGCCCCATTATATATATATATATATATATATATATATATATATATATATATATATATATATATATATATATGCCGGCTCCATGGCCGAGGGGTTAGCAGCTTTCTCCGCTAACCCCGAATACTCTCGTCACGTGACGCGACGAGAATTAGCAGTGGTTCGAATTGCAAAAGTGACTTATGAGAGTATGGAGCCGGTCGCTCAGAAAGTCGCGGCGTGCTGATGAGCGTAATCTAGCCTAGGAATCAACATACAGCTGAAAGATGCTGGTGTTGACCGCAATATCCTGAAACAGGATGGAAACGCGGAAAAAAAATAATATATATATATATATATATATATATATATATATATATATATATATATATATATATATATATATATATATATATATATATATATATATACAGTTAATTTGTGATTATTACCGAATCTCTCATCTACTGACTTTAGTACCTTGCGGTGTAGAAAGCGGGAGGGGAAAAGGGAGGAAAGGGGGGATAGGAGGTGGGGGGGGGGTGTCTTGAACTGGAGGAATTAATTACACCTGACTAGTGCAGTCGCCGCGAACAAAATCTACACCTTACTGAAGATTCGAACTCGGGTCTCCCGCAGGAAAACTCGTCAGTCTAGCCACTCGGCCAGCCGCTCCTCTATCGCAATGAAATAATACAAGAAACCTTCAATAATCTACATTAATGTAACATAATAATTACTTCTTAATTGTCCCGTAGCAGCTTTCTTCTACAGGTCTATGATATGATAGCACTATCACATTTCATAGACCTGAGAGCTTAGAGGAATTAGCGAGCAATCTCCCCCCCCTCTCTCTCTCTCTCTCTCTCTCTCTCTCTCTCTCTCTCTCTCTCTCTCTCTCTCTCTCTCTCTCTCTCTCTCTCTCACTTTAGCAAGTGAAGAGCCCAGGCGTCGAATCCAGTCATAATATAAATAGGGCAAAAAATTATCAGTTTGATTCATTATGACAAGTAGACAAGAATTTCCCCGTAAAGTCACAGATTTTCCTAACCCACTGGGAATTCCCGTGGAACATGGAGTACACATCTCCGGTGCGCCGGTCCCAGCTGAGTTCTTTGACTATATGCGGGCTATACTGTCCCGTGGGTCTACCGGCAGTTATAATTTTAGTGGATTGATCACGGTGGTTTGTTCTTAAATACGAGGAGGTTTCAAATGTAAACCTTAAATGTTTTGTGCGTGTGAATATATTCTCAAAATGTAAAAAACAAATGTATCATCTTTCGATGTAGTCACAACTGCTTTCAATGCAAGTCCTCCAGCGCTGATAAACTGCTTAGATTCTGACCAGATCGTGAACAGTCTGTCACAGAAGTCACGCCTTTTTGAAACTTACTACTCCACCCATACACTTGCTCGCCGATGAATGTCTATAGGTTTCACCCCTTCACTGATTAAAAATAAATAAATAAATAAATAAACGGATAATAGAACGCTGCTACTCTTTGGTGTATGTCGAAAGTGGGGCGGCCATCTTTAAACTATCATCATGACGTCACCATGTTCGTCTGCACCGTGATGTCATGCCCAAACACTTTCAACATCCTTAACAACAATATTGACAGGTTATAAGACAATAGCATGTTTATTGTAATTTGTATCAAACTGCTAAGCTTTTCATTTGAAGCGGCATTGTACAATGCATACAAACAAACTACCTTCTAGTCAAAATTCATGTTCGGCAATGGAGCAATTGAAAATGTCACAAACTCTGCATATCCTGTCACCATAATCGGCCATAACGGACACCCTTCAAAAGAAGTCACACGCTGATTGGCTATACTAAAGCAGAGATCACTCAGTGCTAAGATTCCCTGCACTATATACTCTTTCCCTCTCGGCTCTCTCTTCTTCATTTATCTTTCCCTCTTTCCCCCCTCTCCATCTCTCTCACTCCCTATTCCCACCACTCTCTCTTGGTCTTTCCCCCTCTTAGTTCCTCGTTCCCCCTCTATCATTCTTTCTCATTCTGTCTCTCCCTCCATCGTTTGTTTTTTGTCTCTCTCTCTCTCTCTTTCTCCACATCGCTCTCATCTCTCTGTCTGTTTGACAAACAGACAGACAGATTGACAGACGGACGAACATTTGGACTAACCGATCTATCAATAGACAGACAGACAGACAGACAGATAGATAGATAGATAGATAGATATATAAATAGATAGATAGATAGATAGATAGATAGATAGATAGATAGACAGATAGATAGATAGATAGATAGATAGATAGATAGATAGATAGATAGATAAATAGATAGATAGATAATCTGCATTCATCTAAGTGTTTATTATTCCTCCAAGTCTTGTGTTATTCCCTACGTTTCTGACTTCACCCCCTACTCTCTAACCCCATTTCGTGGTCACCATTCCACAGAGAGAAGCATCTGGCACTGATCCGTTGACAAAACCTGAAGAAACGACTCTGTAACAACCTTTGACCCACACTTATAATCCGCGCCCTTAACTTCGCTGTGAAGGATCAATCAAGCCCTTAGTAGCAGCTACAACTCTTCAACCTCCCCCTCTCGACCTTAGCTAGACAATGTGACAAATTGCACACCAGGATTCCCGGTAATCTTTCGGAACTTGCGGGAGAAAAAATAAAAATGAAAGCCTCGTTCGCATTATTTCTCTTAAGAGCATTGAAGAATATGAAACGAAATAATGTCCCGTAGAATAGCCCCGCCCTCAGTTTCTGAACCCCGTCAATCCAGCCCATCGCCTCAGCATTTATTAATAAAATACCAGATATTGTTCTCGTGGTGTTTCCTTAGGGAAAATGTTTTTGGCCAACAATGTAACAAATACAGAGGGATGCATATTTTTTTTTTTTTTTGGGTAGCGTCGGGCTGGCCAAATGTTGACTTCGGAAATTCTTGGCGACTCGAAGTGACAGCCAGAACTGTGTCGGTTCTGACAACAGGGACAGATATAACAGAGAAACGCTGTTAGAGATCGATAAACAAAGCGGGTGGAGTCAACAGTGTCTGCTGGGCGTGGTTTTGGATGTCACTTGATGGGGGTTATCCCCGGCGCTATTAGTTAACGTTGTGTTTTTTGTTTGTGCGTCTAGCAGAGTTGCTGTAATTTTTGACGTTTTTGTCACCTCCGCGACCACCACCACACTTTCTAACCGCGCCGAAAACAACCACGCGGCTTAACCATTGTCTTCTTAGTGTTAACGAGGGAGGTTTAACTTCACTCAAGATGGCGCACCACAATAATACACATCATCGGATGGGAGTTGCCAGGAATTTGTCGCTTATGACAAAACACCATATGGGACAAATGATAAAAATGAAGTAGTTATAAAAACAGTGACACTTGCTTTCAAGCATTTTGTATTTGTGCATACAGATACGCCTTTTGGGATTTAGCAGAACCTGATATAAAACTACTTTCAGCAAACGGCGCATTCTTATTATTTTGTTTCGATTGAGAAAGGCGTTGTGCTTTGAGCCGATTCACGAAATTGCAAGAACGTCAAATACATGCCGTATAGAGAAAAAAAAGGTCATCTGAATTCATTTTTGGCAACCAGCGTTGGGACATTAAATGTATATTTACATTTCATAAACTTACTTTTCCAAGAGGGAGAATGCATTCATCTTTTATGTATGCCAGGTAAATTCACGTGTAGAATTTAGTGAAAATCCAGCGACGAAAACACAAGCAGAGTCCGGCTGATGATCTTGCCATTTTAAGTCTTGCTTTGCTGCAAACGGTACAATTATAAATACTGATTTGTTACTTTGATGACACGTTTTACAGTTACTGCCATTCAGAAACTGATGTTTATTAAGTTACTGTCAGTTACAAGGGTACAACAGTAAATTCACCGTTTTGTATGTTGATGAGCTTCATAGCATTAACAGCTAACTGGAAAGTAAAGTTTGCCGACTGCCTTAATCTGGGTAAGATATTTGTTTTACATTTTAATGTAACTTTAAATATGTCATGTACATTAGAAATTCACAGTTTTGAACTCCAATAAGCTTTCTAACATTTACACTATTTGCAAGTTTACTGGCTGTGTTAATTTACTTTACAGCCACTTGTAAACTGAAATTTGCATGTCTTTGTTAATCTAGGTAAGAAGATCGTTTTAATCTTTAATTTCAACTGTAAATTCAGTCATGTACAATTAGAAACTCATCGTTTTCAAAGCCGATGTGATTTCTAACATTTATGACATACTGGAAACTGACATTTACTGGCCATGTTAATCTGGATTGATTTACTGTTTAATTTTAACTATAAAATATGTCATGTATATTTGTAAATGCTTCGTTTTGAACGCCGGTGAGCTGTCCGCCAACAGTTTCAACCAAATAGAAACTAAAATTTCCTGGCTGCGTTAATCTGCTTTACAAGCAACTGGAAATTATAGTTTGCTGGCTGCGTTAAGCTGCTTTACAGCCAACTAGAAACTATAGTTTGCTGGCTGCGTTAATCTGCTTTACGAGCAACTATAAACTATAGTTTCCTGGCTGCGTTAATCTGCTTTACAAGCAACTAGAAACTATAGTTTGCTGGTTGCGTTAATCTGGTTTACAGCCAACTAGAAACTATAGTTTTCTGGCTACGTTAATCTGCTTTAAAGCCAACTAGAAACTATAGTTTGCTGGATGCGTTAATCTGCTTTACAGTCAACTAGAAACTGTAGTTTGCTGGCTGTATTAATCTGCTTTACAGGCAAATAGAAACTGTAGTTTGCTGGCTGCGTTTATCTGTTTTACAGCCCACTGGAAACTATAGTTTACTAGCCGCGTTACTCTGCTTTACAAGCAACTAGAAACTATAATTTGCTGGTTGCGTTAATCTGGTTTACAGCCAACTAGAAACTATAGTTTTCTGGCTACGTTAATCTGCTTTAAAGCCAACTAGAAACTATAGTTTGCTGGATGCGTTAATCTGCTTTACAGCCAACTAGAAACTATAGTGTGCTGGATGCGTTAATCTGCTTTAAAGCCAACTAGAAACTATAGTTTGCTGGATGCGTTAATCTGCTTTACAGCCAACTAGAAACTGTAGTTTGCTAGCTGTATTAATCTGCTTTACAGGCAAATAGAAACTGTAGTTTGCTGGCTGCGTTTATCTGTTTTACAGCCCACTGGAAACTATAGTTTACTAGCCGCGTTACTCTGCTTTACAAGCAACTAGAAACTATAGTTTGCAGGCTGCGTTAATCTGTTTTACAGCCAACTAGAAACTGTAGTTTGCTAGCTGCGTTAATCTGCTTTACATGCAACTAGAAACTAAAAATAGCTGGCTGCGTTAAAATGCTTTACAGCCAATTAGAACTTTAAGTTTTCTGGCTGTTTTGATCTGTTTTACAACCAACTAGAGATTTCAGTTTGCTAGTCGCGTTAATCTGCTTTACATGTAATTAGGAACTAAAGTTTGCTGGCTGCGTTAAAATGCTTTACAGCCAACAGAAGCACGGTGCTTACCACGCTTGCCTATCGGTCCAGATGTCATATGCTTGAATTCAAATCATGACGGATTCTTTAAGATGATCTATGCTTCCAGAACGACCCTGCCTAAAATATGTACCAGGAAACATCCATCCATCCATCCATCCATCCATCCATCCATCCATCCATCCATCCATCCATCCATCATGTGCCATGCCGATAAGCATGGACGGTCACGTTTCGCCATCTCACTCTATCACCAGAGTCGTGGATCAACTCCGTGTTTTTGTCTCGACAATGCCACGTGGCCAAGCCATCCAGGAATTTACTTCTCGGTCTTCCCTTTAGTCTCTTCTCTTCGATCTTGCCAGTTGTCACCAAGTTCTCCAATTCATTTCTTCTCATAACATGCCCACAAAATGTATTTTGACTCGCGAAACATAATTTTCTTGGCATCTGTAAAGAAGGTAGTTTGCCATTGCTTTCCTTCGTAGCAGTGACCATACTGGTCAATAACCGTAGCCATTGTCTCCCCAAAAATTAGATCCACTGCCTACCGTCGTGAAGCTGGAGACCATAACCTTCAACTATCTATCGGCTGCTCTTCAACCTCATCCACCACCTCCACCCATAGCTTCACGTAACCCTGATATGGAGGCTAAACGGGTACTCTACCTTTCCCAAGGGTGTCCCGTAGGCTAGCGAAGGGAAGGAAGCACCTTACTTCTCCTTTGATAGGGGATACGCCTACTCTGCCACAAGGAAACATCATGGAAAGTTAAAGATATACCAGGCAACATCATGGAAAATAAACTATGTACCAGGAAACATCATGGAGAGTAAAGTCGGCAAGCTTGATGTTGACCACATCATCCATCGAGTGCCGATTAGCCTATACAACCTGAGTGTAATACAACATCCCAGTAAGCATGAAAGCGTCCCGGTCATTCTACTTGCCATATGACCAAAAATCCACAGGGCTTGCAAGGAGGTTTTGTTTTACGTTGTATCTTATATTTCTCAATAGAAATGGAAACAGAAGAAGACTCCGACCATGTACACTATGGACAGAGGGAATACGAGGGTCCATGGGAATCCGATATATAAAGCCCATTAACGGGCACTCCCCCGCTGTTTATGTTTCACTTCAACACCGCAGGGGGCAAGAATAGCAAGATGAGATGAGATTCTGGAAGCAATATTGCGTCGGTAATTCTTCTAATGTATTACGGACATAGTATGTAGAATAGTTCAGCAAAGGTAGCATTTCTTAAAAGGAAGAATATTCTTTGGGATTTATCATTGCCAGTCAAGATGATGAAAAGAGTTCTTAAGAGCTATATTGAGCCAACTTTTGATGTGCGAAAGCGAATCATGGACAATGTGTGACAAGTGAGGAGTTATGGTGAAGCTACAATGTGCTTTTGTAGAAGATTAGTGAGAACACCGTGGAAGGATAAAAGAAGCAATGAAAATATCTTCAAGGAAGTTAACTCACAAAGATAAGTGATTACTCGCTTCAGAATAAGACAGTCCACGTTCGTTAGCATGTCATGAGAAGGGGCAAGCTGGAGTATGTCGTCGCAACAGGAAAGTTGGAGGGAAAAAAAGGAAGGAAGAGACCAAAAAATAATATTTTGGACAGTTTGACATCATGACATGCAGGAACATCAGTATCAGAAATGATCGGCAGCACACAAGACAGAAGGCTGTGGACAGGAAGAGCACCAACGCTACATGGCATGGACTATAAGAAGAATACGAACTCTTCCAATGCTGATGTTTTTCAATGTGTCTCTTCTGGAGACACCAAGATCTTTTCTCAAGGATCTCATTTCTCCTGCGTCCGTTTGTATAGTGTGTATGGTGGCCAGAGGGTTGTTTGACAACTGATTGGCGCCTTGCCGTCTTGACAGACGATAGTTTGTAAAATGGGGTTATCTCTCCATAAGACAAAGCCTGGGCTGTATTTAGAGACCATGTGTTGCCTATGCAGCATGATCCCTCTCTCGGCCTGTCTAGTTTACTACAGAGGAAAGGTGACACCAATACGTATGGAACAAGACAAGCTGCAGAAGCTGCCGCATCAGCAAAGCTCTAACTGTCCGCATGTCGGAGCTTCGATCCTAGACTAGATACCAGCCAAGGCTTAGTGCCTGGTCTGCCCTACCTTGACATTTAGACTGTAGGTTGCATTTCCTCACACCAGGATGAGGCCTGTACCCTCCCAATTGCGCTCTTCCGCCCGAAGCCGTTGGCACAATGTGGGGTGTCGGGTTTGGTAAGCGCAGCCCAACATTCGGCGCTAACAGAAGCAGGTAGTACCGCCTACTGTCATACGGTAGCTCAGTCATATCTGACTAAAACCTGACATACATCTGACACATCTGACCACATATTATACACAACAATTTGACAACTGATAACACTCATTTAAGGTATACATAATGTTAATATGTGTTTGGTTTCCCTATTAATGTTTGATTTCTGAATCAATGGTAGGAACAGAAAGATATCTACAGCGGCTTTCTGATATCTTGTTTCAATCTCTATATTGGACTTCCCAGCATGCACCGGCTTTCTGATATCTTGTTTCAATCTCTATTGAATTTCACATCATGCAACGGTTTTTTGATATTCTGATTCAATCTCTATATTGGATCTCTTATGGTATTCTGGCTTTCTGATATCTAGTTTCAATCTCTCTACATCATGTACTAGCATTCTCTTATCTTGTGTCAATCTCTTTACATCGTGCACCGGCTTTCTAGCATTGCATTTCAATCCCGTTATTAGAGATTCCACATTTCTGATATCTTATTTCAATCGAAACAAGTTCATTAAAAAGAATTAGATCCACCTCGATTGTGATTCATATACACGAAATCCGCAACGAAAAAGCGTGATAAACACTGTGCCACCTTGGCTTCTACCCGAATAGGTAATCAAACTTAAAAATGAAACTTGAAAGGAATCATCAAAACTAAGGAAAACCTACATTGGCCCACAACCGCTCTAATTGAGGACAAATTCTATGGAGATGTCAACAAACTTAAGCTGACTTCTGCTGTTTTGGATTAATTCATACAGGCGTCGGAAAGTGAACGCTTAAAAAAGGGTTTTAAAGACGTGAGGATCATTGCATTGGGTTTTATCTCATATGGCTTGATCTCTTTCCCCAGGGTGGCTTGCCGGAAGCGTCGTACAAAGCACGAACTCCGCAACTTCAGAGACGACCACCAGGAGTCTCCAAAAAATTGCATCCGTCACCCGAACGACGTGGCTCAGAGTCGAACACGTGCCCTTCGAAGAATGAGTCAGGCGGTGTGATAACTTCGCCACGTAGACTCTCCGAATGTGTACGAAGAAGAAGTAATGAAACCCAGGTGGCTTTCTCTGGTAGTCAAAATAATGCACATGTTTACACAAGCAAACAAAACAAAAAGTTAGTTGCATATCCTTTACAGGACGTGACCGTCAACCCCAGTGTTTTTGTGTGTGGCTGTTTGTGATTTCTTGGCAAGTTTACGTTCAGTAGTTTACCATTGCTTTCTGAACCACCGGAAAGTATATCTTCGTATGGAAACCAACGCAAGGCAGTCTGATTCCAAATCTCTCGCAGATGTATTTCGAACGCTATATGCGGAATTATTAATTACATTCGTAAACCCTAAGTTACAGAGCCGGCAAGAGGACAAGCTTACAAACATAATAAGATAACGGCATTAACTCCTGCAGAAATAGATGCACTAAATTCACATTCTTATCTTTTCGTTGGCTTGAAAGAAATTGTCGACGCCTGCAATGTTGTTCCTTGAATACACTTTACATTACTGTATAATTTAGTTTATTCAGCTGTCCGTACCGTTTTGCTTCCACTGTTATTTCTCTAGGCCAGTAGGTTTACCTTGATGCTGAAATAAGGACCCTAGACCGGACAGTTGGACTAAAATGTTGATTTCTCGTCCTTGACTTGGTGATGTAAATTACAAGTACAAATGAAGTCGGAGTGGATTCGGTGTGGAACACTGGTAATTGGGAAAGCATGCATGGATTACTCTTGAGTTAAAAGCGAGCGAGCGCGAAAAAAGTCACATTAGGGACAGTCTTGAAGTATACGATCTGCTATCTAGGGCGACAATCCATATGTACACACGGCTGATTTACCAATAGTTAATTGTGTATTCACGTGGTCGCTGAGTCGACTGTCCCCGCTGTGAGGCGCTGAATAATTATTTCTTCCGGTATGTCCATAAAGTCGAAACTAGATATTAGAAAGCCAGAATATGACGGCAGTAACAGACTCCATCAAAGATAACAGACTCTATCAAAGGTAGCATACTATGTCTAAGATAACAGACTCTATGCAAAACTAACAGACTCCATCCAAGGTAACAGACTCTAACTTAGGTAAAGACTCTAACTAAGGTAACAAATTCTATCTAAGGTAAAATATTCTATCTAAGGTAACAGACTCTAACTAAGATAACATACTCCATCTAAGGTAACAGACTCTAACTAAGGTAATATACTCTATTTAAGGTAACCTAATCTGTCTAAGGTAACAGACTCTAAGGTAAGAGACTATATCTAAGATAACAGACTCTAACTAAGGTAACTTACTCTATGTAAGGTAACATAATTTGTCTAAGGTAACAGACTCTAAGGTAACATACTCTATCTAAGGTAACAGACACTAACTAAGGTAATATACTCTATCTAAGGTAACATTATCTATCTAAGGTAACAAGCTCTAACTAAGGCAACGGACTCTATCTAAGATAACACACTCTGTCTAAGGTAACATACTCTATCTAAGGTAACATACTCTATCTAAGGTAACATGCTCTATCTAAGGTAAAAGACCCTATCTAAGGTAACATGCTCTATCTAAGGTAAAAGACCCTATCTAAGGTAACATACTCTATCTAAGGTAAAAGACTCTATCTAAGTTAACATACTCTATCTAAGGTAACAGACTCTATCTACCCGTGGGTAGGTTTTATTTCTTAACAAAGTTAAGCTTTGGTCTAAGCTTTGCGATTTCTATCTGCTTGAGATTTTTAACCAACACAGCTTGCAGACGGGACTTCTTGTTTTTCACCTTTATCCAATATGGCTAGGTGTTCCATTTCACTACCCGAGAGATCAGCGTAGTACGACATCTTCCATAACAATACTGGATGAACGATAATAGTACACTGATTCTCCTTTAAATCATCATCACTAACAACAGTCAAATAGTTCTCCTCTTGATAATCCATCAAGACTAATAGCACAATAGTACTTTTCTCGATGCAACTCCAACACTAGTAGTACAATAGTTCTACTCTCAATACAACACCAAAGCTAGTAGTACAATAGTTATACTCTCAATACAGCATCAATACTAGTGGTACAATAGTTCTACTCTCAATACAACATCAACACTAGTAGTACAATAGTTCTACTCTCAATACAACATCAACACTAGTAGTACAATTGTTCTACTCTCAATACAGCATCAACACTTGTAGTACAATTGTTCTACTCTCAATACAGCATCAACGCTTGTAGTACAATTGTTCTACTCTCAATACAGCATCAACACTTGTAGTACAATTGTTCTACTCTCAATACTGCATCACCACTTGTAGTACAATTGTTGTACTCTCAATACAGCATCAAAACTTGTAGTACAATTGTTCTACTCTCAATACAGCATCAACACTTGTAGTACAATTGTTCTACTCTCAATACAGCATCAACACTTGTAGTACAATTGTTCTACTCTCAACAGAACATCAACACTAGTAGTACAATAGTTCTACTCTCAATGCAACATTATCACTAGCAGTACAATAGTTCTAACCTCAATTTTAACAAACAGTTCCCGTCTGTTGTGTTTCCATCTTGAAGTGGTAGAAAAACTTGCCCGCTCCAATGACACCAAGAGCTACGACGGCAACGCAGCTACTGGTATGGTCTCTCATTTCGGATATCAAGGGATAGGGACCAGGGGCAGTTAGATACCAATGCCGTGTGACACGGTATAGGAGGTAGGCTGGAGGGCGTCAAAGGCTAGGCTTCTGAGAGAAAGAGAGTTGATGGGGAAGTGGATAAAAGAGGGATGGTTAAGGAAAAGAAGAACACGGCGAAGACGTAAGAGAAAGAAAGACATGAAGGACGGAAGATGAAACCACTGAAAGAAAGAAAGAAAGTAATTAAGGAAGGCAAGGAGAAAGGAAGGAAGGAGGAAAGAGAGAGAGAGAGAAAGGAAGGAAGGAGGGAGGAAAGAAAGAAAGAAAGTAATTAAGGAAGGCAGGAAGAAAGGAAGGATAGAAGGAAGGAAGAAAGGAGGGACGGAGGAAATAAAAAAGAAAGAAAAAAAAGAAGATAAGACCATCATAGCTTCGAAAGAATAAAGAAATTGGCAAAAATGCGAAGCGTTGGTAAAAAAAAAGAATAGGAAGGTCTTGGAGGAACAGGTGGAGAAGAAGAAGAAGAAGAAGAAGAAGAAGAAGAAGAAGAAGAAGAAGAAGAGAGTTAAGAAAAAAAATGGAACGAGGAAGTCAATATAACAATCATCATCGCAGTTACAACTTCATTAAGAAACAATAATACCAATGCTTTCAACTATGAGAAAATAAAAGACAAACAAACAAAATGACCCATTTTGGAGTTTGGAAAGCTGGAAAAACCCGGTAGTGCAGAACTGTCAAAATAACGCAATCTGATTTGTTTATATTAAACGTAACAGACAAAATACAACTGTTCCCGCCGTAAGACAAAATATCACAGTAATGTTTCTATTTCAAAGTGATTTCTATGCATGCGTTTAAATTTAAGTAATATGTTAATTGTAAAAGTGAATGATATTTTGACACGATGTCCAATTACGTCATCTGCTAATGAATGTTTTCTCAGATTAATAAACCCGATGAACTCTGTGAACCGCGAAGGAGTTCTACTATTGATTTTTATTAGCAATACATATTAATTTTAATATGTGTATACTGTGGCTTAGAGGCAGTGAAATCCGTTAACAATTCACCGACATACCGAGGTTGAGAGTTCGGAATCAGGACGATTTGGAAGCAGACCGCCTTGCGTGTTCTTCGTTCACTTGCTTTGAACTCAGGCGTAATCTATATACGCCCTACTACTTTTAGCGCTTGGACTGATGTTTGCGTGTGCATTAGCTTTCTTTGTGACACTTTGAAAATAAAGTTCGTTCGCTCGTTCGTTCGTCCGTTCGTTCCCTCGTTCCTTCGCCTGTTCGTTGCCTGTTACCAGTGTTCCTCGCCATCAGGTAAACCCACTCCGACTTCAGAGGTCCCGCCTTGTGTTGATTGTCATAGTTTATGCGTCGATAGTTTAGAAACTATAGAACGCTACTGAATATAAAAATTACCTGGTAAATTTCAAACAGCCAAAATAAATGCAGGCGGTTGATTCCACAACACCTGCTCTTCCTACATATATAATTTGATAATCACAAATGTCACGTGTCTTTTGCAGAACGTTGCGATCAACCCCAGATTCTAGGCAATTCTACGTCCAGTTGTAGTTTGCAATTGCTTTCTAAGGGAGAAAGCAATATGTATGTCCAACTGACTGGTGTGAGGGGTGAACTCACTACCCCGCCATGAGCCCACAGGAAGTTCATGAGTGTGCCCTTTTAACCTTTTCGCCACGATAAATTCTAATTTGGTAATGAGTAAGTGCCATTCTGCGGTTCTCCCTGGTCTAGGCGATAAACAACTTTCTCCGTAATCCTGTTTATCCACATAGGGTAACGCAGCGCGCGAGAATTGGAAGCGGTTCTCGCCGTGCTGGTAACTTACGGGATAAGTGAGCCGGCTGCTCAGAAATCAATGGCAAACTACTAAGCGTAATCTTGCCAAGAAATCAACGACAGCGGTAAAATGCTGGTGTTGACAGCGAAGTCCTGTAAAGGATATGCGAAAAAAGTGTCATTCTAAGGATATGTAGCTCATTATATATATATATATATATATATATATATATATATATATATATATATATATATATATATATATATATATATATATATATATATATATATATATATATATATATGAAACGATTGGTGAACTAAAGACAGTAATCACAGCAAAGATAAGAGAAATCCCCACGGAGGAATGCGGTCGAGTAATTGAGAATTTACCCCAACATATACAAGTGTGTATCCAGCGCCGTGGAGGTCATTTGGAGCATAACTTTTATGCAAAGCGACCGAGGTAACTGAAACTTTTGGAAATGATTGTACACAGACTCAAGTTTACGTTCACCAAATTTCAAGAAATTTGCTTGACCTTTGTAGGATTTCATAAACTTTTTATGGGTTCTGTTTTGTGTGTGTCACCCATGGAGAGAACTGATAGCTGGTGTAATAGTGACCAAATCATCACTGAGTGTCCATTAGACTGTACAAATCAGGGGTTTAGCACCATATACCCAGCACTTCTCAAGGTGTGTTACAGGATCCTGTTTAGAGAAGAAATGCTAGGCTGCCTTATATGGTTGCATGAAGAAACATCCGTACTGAAATTGATTATACATGATTCACGGGAGTGTATCGGTTAGACTCCAGCCTGCCTTACCGCTGGACTTGGGTCCCCAAAAGGGCATCTATAATTTCTTCGCCACGGAGACGGATTTTAATGATAAGACAATTTTAACGTTGTTCCTTGTCACATCATGTCTGCTCCGGGGCGAAGGAGTTTCGGGGGCGGTTCGTGATCCCGCATACCCGAGTTAGAAACACTGCTGCGCGCGATTTGGCAGCAGACCGCGTTGCGTTGGGATTTTACGAAATGGTATGGGTGCCGGTCGTTCAGAAAGCAACGGCAAACTACTGAAGATAAACTTGCCAAGAGATCACAACAGCAAAGAAATGCTGGTGTTGACTGCAACGTCCTGTAAAGGATATGCAACTAACTAACTGTCACAGCATGCGGCTTTGCATGTATGATTATATAATACAACATTACTTTTGTCATACATTGTCTCAAACAAAAACATGAGTTCACCTCGACCCCTTTGATCGGGAATTTCTAGTAGACATCGACAACATTTTGCCAGCCAGTTAACCGATATTAACTGATATTCTTGGCCGCTATTTCAATCCACAATTTCAAAACACAAAAACAATGAAAGCTTACACGCACGAATAAAGGTAAATTAAATAAACATTATTACATGTCATTGTCGGAGAATTTCGCAGATGTACCGCAAATGTAAATATTGTTCGAGGGAAATAAACACATATCTTTGTTTGCGTGCTTCGTTGTCAGACATCTGTTTACCGTCTGTGTCACTTGTACTGTTTATCATATTTGTTAACGTGTCATCATATTTCTTAATGAAAAAATGGTGTTCTGATTGATTTGATAAATCTTAACGTTGTTTAGTTTATGCCTTTTAGGATTTACTAAACAACAGAATGACAGAAGTAATGGTAATCCATGAAAAATCATAATGAAAGCAAAAATACAGTAGATTGAAAAAAAAAAAAAAAAATTATCTGAAGCAAGTTAATGAAGTTACATATCTGGATAGCTTGATAACAACCGATGGAAGATGTATGAAAAAGACGAAGTGTAAAATCACTCACGCCAAAGCAGCTATTCAAGAAGATGAAGAGAAAAATTGTGCAACATGTTTATAATTAAAGTTACATTTTTGAAAACCTGCTTCTTTCCCGTGGTAACATACGAATGTGCGCCCAGGACCTTTTAGTAAATTAGTACAGAACAAAATTAGGGCTTTTTATCTTAAATGTTACAGAACAATTATAAAAATTCAAAACTATGTTTTCACGTAGTAAATTTAAATAACAAAGACACAAAGAATAGATTGTACAATTTATTGCCTGGTACATGTCACTGCATTTGGCGAGGTGCATACAGCAGAAATCACACAACATGAATTAACTCACGCCAAGCCCTTTCTAGACTTGCTCATGATCGGCTGAATTTTGCTGTTATTATTCCCTAAGTAAGCAATGGCAAACTACTTAGCGTAATCTTGCCAATAAATCAACAACATCGGTAAAATGCTGGTGTTGACAGCGATGTCCTGCAATAGGATATGCGAAAACAAAATGTCCTAAGGATTGAGGTAGTCAGTCTGGCGTCAAACCTGCTAAATTGCACTTTACGACATGCAATACAGGTTATAATTTAACCTGTCTTTGCTTCCATTGTGGGTCCAAGTAACACATGGGCTATTCAGATAGTTTCAGCACTGAAACGGGCTTATATGTATAGGAGTGGATGGACAAACATTATTTTCAAAGGGTCACAAAATAAGGTTCATTCGTTCGTTCACGTTGAGGTTCACGAAGAGATTTTTCTCTTGATCAGGAAACTAAGTTTCATCTCCGCGTTGATTATGTTGCAGAGTTCTTCTGTCCTCTCCAAGCTCAGAGACACGATACACAGTACTGATATCAGACAGGTTACAATAACAAAAAAGACAGTACGAGTTCGGCAAGGATGTAGCTTGTACCTAATACTTTTGAGTATATAAGCTGTCTAGAACACACTATATTGGTGACTTTTAGCGATTATAAAACATCAGTATCGACCGGTGGACGACCTTGATGATGACATTGACCTTATGGCTAGAACATAATGAGAACTCCGAAATCTCCAGACAAGATTAGAGAAAATGTCAAGATCGCACTGAATGGAAATTATAAACCTCCCAAATAAAGGATAGGACCCTTCTACACACCGTATTGCGTTCAAGGTTTATAGTGCTAATCCCATACTTTTAGAGACCGACCGGCACTCGATGGCTGATGTGGTAATGTCCGACCCACGGTCATTATTTATCAGACCATTCATCATCATCATCATCATCAGGTGCCCTGCTAGCTGGCGTAGGCGTTCATGGCTTTCTACAGATCTCGGTCTTTGGTATTCTGGATCAACTCTGCTGATAAAACTCCTCCATAACACCGTCTCAATCCATCCAGAATCATATCTCTTGGTCTGCCTCTGCCTCTCTTCCCCTCGATCTTTCCAGTTGTCTCGATGTCCTCCAATGCTTCTCTTCTCATCACATAACCAACGAAACATTTTTGTCTCTTTCTTATTGATGTGTATAGTGTTCTAGTATCATTAGCCTGTTTCAAGCAATCATTATTAGTTACTCTGGCAGTCCAAGAAATTAGCAGCAATTGTCTCAGGAACCACATCTCTGTTGCTTCTCTTTTTTTCTTAATTTGTTCGTGTACATTCCATGATTAACTGCCATACAACAAGACCATTTCTACATAGCATTTCAGCACTCTCTTTCTTACATTCAGCGATAATGACTTATTGCATAAGATACTCTACATTTTATGAAATGCAGCTTTTGCTTGCCCCATTCTGCACTTAAACTCTGCTGTACATCTTCAAGACCATTTCTACATAGCATTTCAGCACTCTCTTTTTTACATTCAGCGATAATGACTTATTGCATAAGATACTCTTCATTTTATGAAATGCAGCTTTTGCTTGCCCCATTCTGCACTTAAACTCTGCTGTACATCTTCAAGACCATTTCTACATAGCATTTCAGTACTCTCTTTCTTACATTCAGCGATAATGACTTATTGCATAAGATACTCTTCATTTTATGAAATGCAGCTTTTGCTTGCCCCATTCTGCACTTAATCTCTGCTGTACATCTTCAAGACCATTACCTGGTACATATTCTAGGCTGGGTCGATATAGTAGATCAAGTCAATTTTAAAAGTCCGCCTCAATGCAGATTCAAACCCAGGGACGCCTGACTGGCAGGCAAGAGTGCTAGCCACTGCACTATATGAGTTCCTAAACAATGCATGGTAAAGATAGTGTTTAGTCAACGGCAAAGATAAAAGTATACAGTATAGGATGTAGCAAAGGTGTAAACGCAATTTACAGAATCAATGTTTCCGTAACATGAACCTGCAGTGAGTATAAGAAATGTGAGGACAATTACATGTATGTAGACATGAGAACAAAGAGGAATAGGTGGCCAGTAATTTCCTCCCGTAGCGAACGCCGAGAGCTGGCACCGAGCCATCTTTCCACCGCGCACGTAAGATTGTCAGCGTGACTTCCTTAATGTAGCGCGATATATATAGCGCACAACACAATTGTCTTTTTTATGTTTTAGTTTTTTTGCGCCAAAAGTTTCTCCTCTTATCTTGATCCAACTATCTTCACTCACCCTCTCTCTCTCGCTCTCTCTCTCTCTCTCTCTCTCTCTCTCTCTCTCTTTCTCGGCCCTCGTTCTCGCTCTCTCTCTCTCTCTCTCTCTCTCTCTCTCTCTCTCTCTCTCTCTCTCTCTCATCCAATGCTTCATTTCATTCTATGCGCCTTTTCACTCCATGCTCTCTCTCTCTCTCTCTCTCTTTCTCTCTCTCTCTCTCTCTCTCTCGCTTTCTCTCTTTCTCTGCCTCCGTGCTCGCTCGTGCAATCTTTTTCTCTCTCTCTTTTCATGATCTCTCACTCTGCGTCTATGCTCTCTCTCTCTCTCTCTCTCTCTCTCTTTCTCTTTATCTCTCTCTGCCTCCGTGATCGCTCGTGCTATCTCTTTCTCTCTCTCTCTCTCTTTTCATTATCTCTCACTCTGTCTCTATGCTCTCTCTCTCTCTCTCTCTCTCTCTCTCTCTCTCTCTCTATATATATATATATATATATATATATATATATATATATATATATATATATATATATATATATATATATATACATGACCCTTTGAAAATAAAGTTAGTTCGTTCGTACGTTCTTTCTCTCTCTTCCTCTCTATCTGTGTGTCTCTCCCTGCATATTTATCTATTTATTTTCACGCTACTCGCCGCTTCTCTCTCTCTCCCTGCATGTTTATCTATCTATGTTCACGCTACTCGCCGCTTCTCTCTCTCCCTCACTCACTAGCAAAACAACACAATCACAGCCAGGCTATAGTTAGCTGCATATTGTCAGGGAACGCAGTAAGCAAACAACGGCAACAAACAGCACAGATCGTTTAATTAATCATTCCCAACTCCGCCGTCTGCAAGATAAATCAATTAGACAAGAATCAGGCACGCCACTAACAAATCAAACAAAACACAAATATCCGAGTTGTGTAAACGATCACTTTTGTTATTGATTTTGCCTCTTTCTATCTTTACATTCTAGAGAAAAAGAGCATGTTGTTTTAAAGGGATTGTTAAGTTAAAATTTAAAAACAATACCCAAGCCTTTGTTATTGGTAGATCTGTACACCTTTTCGCATACGGCGGTACCGTTCTATTAAACTTGTAAAAATTAAATGTAATTAATATAACTCTTTTATGTTTCTTGTACGGTTATCCTATTTTATTTCCTGCTATTCCCTTGTTATAATGTTTAGTAATAAATGTTATTAGTGAGTCAATAATGATTGTGTTGTGTTATAAAAGGTATTATAACCGAAAAACCGAAATGTTGGAGAAATTAACGTCTTTTAGTTGTATATTATAAAGGACAAAGTAAGCCAACAATGACAACAAAGAGCGAAGATCGTTTAATTAATCATTCCCAACACCGCCGTCTCCAAGATGAATCAATTAGACAAGAATCAGGCAGGCCACTAACACTACAAACATAACATACATATCCGAGTTGTGTAAACGATCATTTTTCTCGCTTTTGTCTGCTTCGATCTTTACATTCTAGAGAAGATGAGCATGTTGGGTTAACGGGTTTTTATAACGATACGTTAAAACTGATGAATCAGTTTAGCAAAATTGTAAATCATAATACATTTTTACACGCGGCGCTACTCTTTCTATTATACTGATTTTTATCAATATCAAACCATTCCTTTTATGTTCATGTCCCGTGTCGATAGGCGTGAGCGGTCTTGTTTCACGATGTCACAAGATCACCAGAGTCGCGGATCAGCTCTGTATTCTTGTCTCGACCATTCCACGTTGCCAAACCATCCAGGTATTTATTTCTTTTCAATTTTGCCAGCTGTCACCAAGTTCTCCAATTTATTTCTTGCCCAAAACTGTTTGACTGTCTACTTATAATTCCTCTAATGAGTGTACGGTTTTTATTTGTTTCTTGTAGGACTTAGTCATTGGTTTTTCTGTATGCCCATGGTATTCATTACATTTTCCTCATAAACTACATTTCCACAGCCATGAGACGTTATTCAGTTTGTCTTCTCATTGTCCAGCTTTAAATCTGGAAAACAAAGATGTGCAAAGATTAGTTTCATCTTCGTGCCAGGGCATGCGGGAGTACAAGGAAATGAGCGGGCTGACAAGCTCGCAGGTGAGGCTACTGTGGAGGGCGGACGCGCCATGGACCAGGCCGACATTCTGAATGCTCTACGAGAAGTAAGACTTTTGCGAGAACCAAGTGATGACTGTGAATCTACAACAATGGCCAGACTGCGAGAGCAGCAAATTAAAAGAGGTGTGGCCAAACAAGAACACTACGCAGGAAGCCAAAGAAGATTGATAAACCAACACAGAACTGGCGTCGTTAGCCGCTACACGCTGCGGGATTTGCTGAGGAGGGGATCCGAGCACTTATGGACTGAATGGTTCGATGTGCAATGAGGATGATCTGTCGACTAACTAACTAACTAACTAACTAGCTTTAAATCTACAAAAAAGTACATGTTCAATGTAACACTTCAAATCTTTCTCACTGTAAATGAGATCATTTTATTGGTCAGTATGTTTTCTATCTTGCAGAAGGCTACCTTCGTAAAGGCGATTCTTGATCTAATCTCTTCAAGGCATCTCCCATCAGATGTTATGACTGTTCCGAGATAACTGCACTAATTCACTTGTTTACGAATATTCACATTTACTAGTATATTACATTGTGGTATTTCCTTCTTCCTAGTTACTACCATAATCTGTGTTTTCTTACAATTTGATTCTAACCCTATTTGTCCACTGTATGCAACAACCGCATCCACTAAATGTTGCAGATCCTGTTCATTGTCTGCAATCAATACTGTATCACCCGCACATCTAATGTTAGTAATCTTACGTCCCCCAATGGTGTTGTGATGAATATCATGTCAATCGCCGTTACTTCTTACGACTTTCTCCGACAAGCACGTGTCAATGTTACAAACCTGCCTCGATGCAGATTCAAACCGTGACCATCAACCGGCAAACCTGCGTCTAGCCGCAGCGCTACCGCAGCTGCCAGTCTAATGTGTTTTTTTTTATAGTTTTTATTTGTGTCCCTTGGCAGTTTCCTGTCTGTGATGTGAAAATGGCAGGTTTCCTTTTCTTAGGGGTTAAGGAAGTTGTTCGTAATCCCGCATACTCTCGTACAAAAACACAGCTGCGCGAGAATCGGCAGCGGATCGCGTCGGGCTGGTTACTTACGGGGGTAAGTGAGCCGGTCGTTCAGAAAGCAATGGCACCTGCTGAAGGTAAATCTTGCTAAGATATCAAGAGCAGCTGAAAAATGTTGGTGTTGACTGCAATGTCATGTAATAAGTTGCATGCCCTTCACAGGACTTAGCAGTCAACCCCAGCATTTTCGCTGTTCGTGACTCCTGGGCAAATTTTACGTTCAGTAGTTTGCCATTGCTTTCTGAACGACCGGCTCCGATACCTTTTTCGAAAAAAAACAGCACCGCTGTGTTTCGAACCCGGGTATACGGGCTCTCAAACCGCGTTCGCAAGACCTTAGCCACAGAGACCGGTCATGTAAAGGATATGCACACAAAAAAAAAATGTGAAAAGGCCATCACATTTCGTAGGCCTCGAAGTACGGAGGAATAGGTGATAATTCTTTCCCTTATTTTAGCAGGTGATGAGCCCAGTGTCGAACTCGCACCAAACCGTGCTCATAACATTATCAGTGCAGTTCCTTATCATAGCGCACCGGCAGTCTCATGTAGTAAATCCAAAATGGGTTTGTGACAGAAGCTACAGATTGTAAATAAATCGACAGCGAAATCAATATTGTGAAATGCTGCCCGGTGTAGCGCCAATTACCAGAACAGATAGCCTAATTATAAACATTTTAAGGACGTTACACAGTATTTTTTTTTTTTTTTTAATCTGATAATTAAACCTATTTAAATGCTGTGTGCAGCACCCATCATTATAGTTCCCATTACACGGTGTGCAACGGACAATAGCACCGTCCCGTCCCGGGCAAAGTAAGAGTAAAAACGAACTGCAGGGACAATTGCTGGTTCTCAAACTATTGTCGGGAGTTCAGCATGGCCGAATGGATAAGAACACGCTTTCTTAAACATCCGGTGTGCCGATGCCGATGTTCAACCCCTACACGGAACATTTGGACTAAAATGTTTACCAATCGTCATTGACTTGGGACTGCAAATTACAAGTACCTCTGAAATTGGAGTTGGTTCGCCTGATGGCGTGGGACAGTGGTAATTGGGAAAGTAATCCACAAGCAAAATTCAGTCCAGCACTACTAGAAGTAGTATGTATGAACCACGCTTGAGGTCAAAGCGAGAGAGCGCAAAATGAAGGACACGTTCTGTTGACACTTCTCTGCACGGCCGGCAGTCATAGGTTGGACTCCATGTTTGAGATTTAAATAATTTATCTGAAGCTAGACACGCTTACTTACTTGCGTTCGAAACACAGCTGCGACCGATTTGGCAGCAGACCATGTCGTTCTGGTTCTGGGTTGTAACGTGATGGTATGTTATCCGGTCCTTCAGAAAGAAATGACAAAATACTGAACGTAAACTTTCCAAGACATCAACAACAGCAGTGCTGGTGTTGACAACGATGTCCTGTAAATAGGATATGCGAAAAAAAGATACGCTTAACTGTGTTCATTTTATAATTTAGAGGGCAGGGTGACAGAATGAATAAGAGCACTCGTTTTTAATCATCCGGTGTGGTGATGCCGAGGTAGCAGTTTAAACCCTTACACCGGTCAGTTGAACTAAAATGTTCACTTCTCTTTTTTGACTTGGTGACTTAAATTACAAGTAGCTCTGAAGTCGGAGTGGGTTCGCTTGATGGTCAGGGACACTGGCAGTAGTGAATGCTAATTCACACGCACAAAGCAGTCCAGTGCATTAGAAGTATTAGCAAGGGTATGAACTGCGAGCGAAAGTTAAAATAAATGCATATTGTCATTCCTGCTGCATGCCCTATTTCTCTTACCGTTTAGGAATCATTGCGTTGAGTGAGTTGTACCCAAGGGATATCATCGCGTTAAGTTGACTGAGTGATAAGACAACACAGAAGCAGCCCTATCAGTTAACTATATAAATACAGTTCTGCAATACCACACTACAAAAATGGCAATTAATGGGGCTCCTTTCAGGCTATGGCTGGTAGTGTGGTGACTATGGTAGTGTAGTGACTATGGTAGTATAGTGACTATGTTAGTGTAGTGACTATGGTAGTGTGGTGACTATGGTAGTGTAGTGACTATGTTAGTGTAGTGACTATGTTAGGGTAGTGACTATGGTAGTGTGGTGACTATGGTAGTGTAGTGACTATGGTAGTGTGGTGACTATGGTAGTGTGGTGACTATGGTAGTGTAGTGACTATGGTAGTGTGGTGACTATGGTAGTGTAGTGACTATGGTAGTGTAGTGACTATGGTAGTGTGGTGATTATGGTAGTGTAGTGACTATGGTAGTGTAGTGACTATGGTAGTGTGGTGACTATGGTAGTGTAGTGACTATGGTAGTGTGGTGACTATGGTAGTGTGGTGACTATGGTAGTGTGGTGACTATGGTAGTGTAGTGACTATGGTAGTGTGGTGACTATGGTAGTGTGGTGACTATGGTAGTGTAGTGACTATGGTAGTGTGGTGACTATGGTAGTGTAGTGACTATGGTAGTGTAGTGACTATGGTAGTGTGGTGACTATGGTAGTGTAGTGACTATGGTAGTGTGGTGACTATGGTAGTGTGGTGACTCTGGTAGTATAGTGACTATGGTAGTGTGGTGACTATGGTAGTGTGGTGACTATGTTAGTGTAGTGACTATGTTAGTGTAGTGACTATGTTAGTGTGGTGACTATGGTAGTGTGGTGACTATGGTAGTATAGTGACTATGTTAGTGTAGTGACTATGGTAGTGTAGTGACTATGGTAGTGTGGTGACTATGGTAGTGTGGTGACTATGGTAGTGTGGTGACTATGTTAGTGTAGTGACTATGGTAGTGTGGTGACTATGGTAGTGTGGTGACTATGGTAGTATAGTGACTATGTTAGTGTAGTGACTATGGTAGTGTAGTGACTATGGTAGTGTGGTGACTATGGTAGTGTGGTGACTATGGTAGTGTAGTGACTAAGGTAGTGTGGTGACTATGGTAGTGGTGACTATGGTAGTGTAGTGACTATGGTAGTGTGGTGACTATGGTAGTGTAGTGACTATGGTAGTGTAGTGACTATGGTAGTGTAGTGACTATGGTAGTGTGGTGACTATGGTAGTGTAGTGACTATGGTAGTATAGTGACTATGCTAGTATAGTGACTATGGTAGTGTAGTGACTATGGTAGTGTAGTGACTATGGTAGTGTAGTGACTATGGTAGTGTGGTGACTATGGTAGTGTAGTGACTATGGTAGTATAGTGACTATGTTAGTGTAGTGACTATGGTAGTGTAGAGACTATGGTAGTATAGTGACTATGGTAGTGTAGTGACTATGGTAGTATAGTGACTATGTTAGTGTAGTGACTATGGTAGTGTAGTGACTATGGTAGTGTGGTGACTATGGTAGTGTAGAGACTATGTTAGTGTAGAGACTATGGTAGTATAGTGACTATGGTAGTGTAGAGACTATGGTAGTGTAGTGACTATGGTAGTGTGGTGACTATGGTAGTATAGTGACTATGGTAGTGTAGTGACTATGGTAGTGTAGTGACTATGGTAGTGTAGTGACTATGGTAGTGTAGTGACTATGGTAGTGTAGAGACTATGGTAGTATAGTGACTATGGTAGTGTAGTGACTATGGTAGTATAGTGACTATGTTAGTGTAGTGACTATGGTAGTGTAGTGACTATGGTAGTGTAGTGACTATGGTAGTGTAGTGACTATGGTAGTGTAGTGACTATGGTAGTGTGGTGACTATGGTAGTGTAGTGACTATGGTAGTATAGTGACTATGTTAGTGTAGTGACTATGGTAGTGTAGAGACTATGGTAGTATAGTGACTATGGTAGTGTAGTGACTATGGTAGTATAGTGACTATGTTAGTGTAGTGACTATGGTAGTGTAGTGACTATGGTAGTGTGGTGACTATGGTAGTGTGGTGACTATGGTAGTGTAGAGACTATGGTAGTGTAGAGACTATGGTAGTATAGTGACTATGGTAGTGTAGAGACTATGGTAGTGTAGTGACTATGGTAGTGTGGTGACTATGGTAGTATAGTGACTATGGTAGTGTAGTGACTATGGTAGTGTAGTGACTATGGTAGTGTAGTGACTATGGTAGTGTAGTGACTATTGTAGTGTAGAGACTATGGTAGTATAGTGACTATGTTAGTGTAGTGACTATGGTAGTGTAGTGACTATGGTAGTGTAGTGACTATGGTAGTGTGGTGACTATGGTAGTGTGGTGACTATGGTAGTGTAGTGACTATGGAAGTGTGGTGACTATGGTAGTGTGGTGACTATGGTAGTGTAGTGACTATGTTAGTGTACTGACTATGGTAGTGTAGTGACTATGGTAGTGTAGTGACTATGGTAGTGTGGTGACTATGTTAGTGTGGTGACTATGGTAGTGTAGTGACTATGGTAGTGTGGTGACTATGGTAGTGTAGTGACTATGGTAGTGTAGTGACTATGGTAGTGTAGTGACTATGGTAGTGTGGTGACTATGGTAGTGTAGTGACTATGGTAGTGTGGTGACTATGGCAGAGTAGTGACTATGGTAGTGTGGTGACTATGGTAGTGTGGTGACTATGGTAGGGTAGTGACTATGGTAGACTATGGTAGTGTAGTGACTATGGTAGTGTAGTGACTATGGTAGTGTAGTGACTATGGTAGTGTAGTGACTATGGTAGTGTAGTGACTATGGTAGTGTAGTGACTATGGTAGTGTAGTGACTATGGTAGTGTAGTGACTATGATAGTGTAGTGACTATGGTAGTGTAGTGACTATGGTAGTGTGGTGACTATGGTAGTGTAGTGACTATGGTAGTGTGGTGACTATGGTAGAGTAGTGACTATGGTAGTGTGGTGACTATGGTAGTGTGGTGACTATGGTAGAGTAGTGACTATGGTAGTATAGTGACTATGGTAGTGTAGTGACTATGGTAGTGTAGTGACTATGGTAGTATAGTGACTATGTTAGTGTAGTGACTATGGTAGTGTGGTGACTATGGTAGTGTAGTGACTATGGTAGTATAGTGACTATGTTAGTGTAGTGACTATGGTAGTGTAGAGACTATGGTAGTATAGTGACTATGGTAGTGTAGTGACTATGGTAGTATAGTGACTATGTTAGTGTAGTGACTATGGTAGTGTAGTGACTATGGTAGTGTAGTGACTATGGTAGTGTGGTGACTATGGTAGTGTGGTGACTATGGTAGTGTAGTGACTATGTTAGTGTAGTGACTATGGTAGTGTAGTGACTATGGTAGTGTAGTGACTATGGTAGTGTGGTGACTATGGTAGTGTGGTGACTATGTTAGTGTGGTGACTATGGTAGTGTAGTGACTATGGTAGTGTGGTGACTATGGTAGTGTAGTGACTATGGTAGTGTAGTGACTATGGTAGTGTGGTGACTATAGTAGTGTAGTGACTATGGTAGTGTGGTGACTATGGTAGAGTAGTGACTATGGTAGTGTGGTGACTATGGTAGTGTGGTGACTATGGTAGGGTAGTGACTATGGTAGACTATGGTAGTGTAGTGACTATGGTAGTGTAGTGACTATGGTAGTGTAGAGACTATGGTAATGTAGTGACTATGGTAGTGTAGTGACTATGGTAGTGTAGTGACTATGGTAGTGTAGTGACTATGGTAGTGTAGTGACTATGATAGTGTAGTGACTATGGTAGTGTAGTGACTATGGTAGTGTGGTGACTATGGTAGTGTAGTGACTATGGTAGTGTGGTGACTATGGTAGAGTAGTGACTATGGTAGTGTGGTGACTATGGTAGTGTGGTGACTATGGTAGTGTAGTGACTGTGGTAGTGTAGTGACTATGGTAGTGTAGTGAATATGGTAGTGTAGTGACTATGGTAGTGGTGACTATGGTAGTGTAGTGACTATGGTAGTGTGGTGATTATGGTAGTGTAGTGAATATGGTAGTGTAGTGACTATGGTAGTGAAGTGACTATGGTAGTGTAGTGAATATGGTAGTGTAGTGACTATGGTAGTGTAGTGACTATGGTAGTGGTGACTATGGTAGTGTAGTGACTATGGTAGTGTAGTGACTATGGTAGTGTAGTGACTATGGTAGTGTAGTGACTATGGTAGTGAAGTGACTATGGTAGTGTAGTGAATATGGTAGTGTAGTGACTATGGTAGTGCAGTGACTATGGTAGTGTGGTGACTATGGTAGTGTGGTGACTATGGTAGTGTAGTGACTATGGTAGTGTGGTGACTATGGTAGTGGTGACTATGGTCGTGTAGTGACTATGGTAGTGTGGTGACTATGGTAGTGTGGTGACTATGGTAGTGTGGTGACTATGGTAGTGTGGTGACTATGGTAGTGTAGTGACTATGGTAGTGTAGTGACTATGGTAGTGTGATGACTATGGTAGTGTGGTGACTATGGTAGTGTAGTGACTATGGTAGTATAGTGACTATGGTAGTATAGTGACTATAGTAGTGTAGTGACTATGGTAGTGTAGTGACTATGGTAGTGTAGTGACTATGGTAGTGTAGTGACTATGGTAGTGTAGTGACTATGGTAGTGTAGTGACTATGGTAGTGTAGTGACTATGGTAGTGTAGTGACTATGGTAGTGTGGTGACTATGGTAGTGTAGTGACTATGGTAGTGTAGTGACTATGGTAGTGTAGTGACTATGGTAGTATAGTGACTATGGTAGTGTAGTGACTATGGTAGTGTGGTGACTATATATGTATAGTGACTATGGTAGTGTGGTGACTATGGTAGTGTAGTGACTATGGTAGTGTAGTGACTATATATGTATAGTGACTATGGTAGTGTAGTGACTATGGTAGTGTAGTGACTATATATGTATAGTGACTATGGTAGTGTAGTGACTATGGTAGTGTAGTGACTATGGTAGTGTAGTGACTATGGTAGTGTAGTGGGTAGACGCCCGATTTGTAAACATTTGAATTGACTCCCAGGTCGACGCAGCTTAATACTGGTACCATCAACTGTCTTCGAAAGTAAAGGCCGCCAGATTGATACTGAACACATGGCCCACTGAGCGCTGATTGGCCTATAAACATATCGACGTAGCACATTCTGTCCAATGAGAGTTAAAGGGTGTAAATATGTTTTTTTTTCTAGTTTATTAACCTTTACTAACTTACCTTGAGGCTATTCTGATAGCATGGGAAACACATTCAGAAGTACTCATAGGCACTTATATAAGTTAACAGTTAAAAAAAGATAATTTCATATCCTTTATAGGACGTCGCAGTCAACCCCAGCATATTTTTAATGTTGTTTGTGATCTCTTGGCAAGTTTACGTTCAGTAGTTTACCATTGCTTTCTGAACGACCGGCACCCATACCATTTCGTAAAAAAAAAAATCCCAAATGCAAGGTGCTCTGCTGCTAAATATCCCGCAATTGTGTTTCGAAGGTGGTATGCATGATTATGAACTGCACTTATAGAAGTAGTGGAAAGAAATACAGATTATTACAAATGATAGACATATTGTAAGTTATTACTTGGCCATTCTGGAATTCGAACCAGTATAACACCTGACGTGTCTGTGTGTTTGTCACATGACCTATGCTTTATTAATATAAAGATATGAGACATATGGTGTTATTTAAATATAAGAAGACGAATTCTATCTATATTCTACTGTTGTGAAATCAGGTGAATACATAAAAAAGGGTTAGTCTCATAGCAAACACTACCATTAGCGCGTGAAAGGTTATACTTTCACGTATTTTACGCAACGAAATATGAGTTGGTTCTATAGTTTTCTTCCTCATCATCATTCTCTCCTATGAAAATTGTGCTTTCCCAATTTTGTAAGATTGGACTGACCACAGAAGCGTACTGGTCGTGAAAAAAATAAAATAATCCTACCTTTGTTTGGGATTGAACTCAGACCACTGTCATAGTATGCAAGCGTACAATCTACTATGCTCCAGCTGCTGCAGGTAGACCCAGGCTAAAATATGTACCTGGAAATGTGGGAAATAAAGGCAGAAAGCGTGATACCGACACTCTTCCGCTGTTTATGCTTCACTTCGACACCGCAAGGTATAAGAGGAACCAGATGAGTGATGAGATGAGATGAGATAAATGATGGGATGAGATGAGATAATGTGAGTGATGAGACGAGATGAGTGTCGGGATGATATGTGATAAGATGAGTGATGAGATGGGATGGGATGAGTGATGAGATGTGATGATTGATGAGATGAGACGTTATAAGATGAATTATGGCATGAGATGAGTAGCTTATGTTTCTTCTTCTGCGTTCATCCGGAGTGTTTTTTCAGACGTAATTGCGTTGTGCCAATGTTATTTTCACCCTTAGGCTGGCACATTCGACTTCTGCGGGCGTTTGTTGACCGGGTTAGCCTTCCCGGGTAGATGAGTAACGAGAACAACGATTTTCCAAGAACCTGCTATGATCATATCGCCACATAGTCATTCTGTACTCACAATATTTAAGTATTGATTTGTATTTTGCATTCATTTGTACTTTTCTGTTTGTTTGCAGAGCACAGTCTGTGACGTAATTTGGCGATGACAGAAAAAACGTCTCACTCTGACAGCACAATGACAGTGTCAGATCAGCCTGCCATAGCGCCTAAAATGTCTGTCAGGAAAGGATTGACGTTCTCAATTGACAGCATCATGAACAGAACGCCAACAAATTCATTCAGATCTTCCAATGACTCGTCACCGTCTCATTTAACTCTTCCACCACGAGCTGCCACTCCCATTGAACTAACTTCGGGTTGTTCTGCTCACGTGACTGGCACGTGTGTGGTGACATCACAGAGTCATGACGTTAATGTTGAACATAAATCAGAATTAAATTTTCATACAAGCAACGGATGCCCTGACTCCCAACCATCTTCGACCAGACCGACATCTCCAAATGACCAGAGAAAAGGTCAAGGTTTTAGTTCGGAAAATTCGAGCAAAAATGACCCGCCACTTGTATCTATCCATCGCCACGGACATACACGATATCACCAGAAGTCTTCGATCGTCTCTCCTCCATTCACTTCTCCAGAGTTACACAATCAAAGCTATGCCCGGTATGCTAGGGACATTCGCGAAGAGCTTCACGATTCAACTCATAGCCAACACATAGCAGCGATCCTGCACAGCGGAGCTCAAGGTCTTCACCCGGGCATTACACGCCATTTTAGAGACCCAGGCATTACAGGCCATTTTAGAGATCTCAGCCAGATGTACCACCTCTTTCATCCAGCGTTTCTGGGAGCTGTCCATAGGGCCACTTCTTTGGAAGACTACCACGCCCATTTGTTAAGAACCAACCCGTGGATGAGTTCAAACCTGAGCTTAGGACACGTGCCTAACGTCCCTGCAAGCTTGATTGAAGCCATGAAACACTCACAGCTCCTTCATAGCGCACTGAGAAATCCCATAAGCAACAACGGCAACTGTGTAAACATTAATAATAATAATAATACAGGGCCTGGAGCATCTTCTTTGGATGACCCGAAGCCGTTAAAACACGGATCTATAATAGATAAAACTCCGTGCCTGCAGCTGAGCCCAGCCCCTATTAATACACCAAACAGTTTTACAAATAAACCGCCTGAGAAAAACATCGACTTGTGTGATTCTCAAAGTAGTGATTCCAGCCATCAAATCTCCGTAAAAACGGAAGACAGTAACGTAGAGGACGATCAGAGCGAAGACTTATCCTCTCCAAACAGTTCCGGGGCATCCAGCAGCACAGAAGAGTGCAGATCAAAGAAGTTCGTTGGGAAATCCCAGAAAACATTTACGTGCCCGGAATGTGGGAAAGTTTTCAACGCTCATTACAATCTGACCCGCCATATGCCCGTTCATACGGGTGCTCGTCCTTTTGTGTGTAAGGTGTGTGGGAAAGGCTTCAGACAAGCCAGCACACTCTGTCGGCATAAAATCATACACACATCGGAGAAACCTCACAAATGTGCCACTTGTGGCAAAGCCTTCAACCGCAGTTCCACTTTAAATACGCACATGCGTATTCACCAAGGATACAAACCGTATGTGTGTGAATTTTGTGGAAAGGGCTTCCACCAGAAAGGCAACTATAAGAACCATAAGTTAACTCACAGCGCAGAGAAGCAGTACAAATGTAACGTATGCTCCAAAGCTTTTCACCAAGTCTACAATCTGACTTTTCATATGCACACACATAATGATAAAAAACCATATACTTGCCACGTTTGCGGTAAAGGATTCTGTCGGAACTTTGATCTAAAGAAACATATGAGAAAACTCCACGATGGTAGTCACATGGCCAGTTCAGGAAGCTCGCCCTCAGACCCGCTCAGTCCCCCGTCTCCACGAGGCTGTCAACCAAGCTCCAGGTCAGGTCATAACCATGTTTTTCCTGGACAGAACGGTTTTGCTCACTCCGCGTTTCTTGCCCGGTCTTCCATCTTTACTCATCAACAGGCCATAGCATGTCAGAGGAGGTATCTATCGCCATACATGATGGGACCAAACACAGCCAGCCTCTTGCACAAAATATCTACCGTAATTTAGCTGCACCGTATAATTTGTTTTCTTCTTTCAATCTCTTCGTTAGTTGCATTTCCTTTACAGGACGTCGCAGTCAACCACAGCATGTTTTGGCTGTTTGTGATTTCTTGGCAAGTTTACGTTCAGTAGTTTGTCATAGCTTTCTGAACGACCGGCACTCGTCCTGTTGTATGGAAACCAACACAAGTCGGCCTCCTTCCAAATCGCCAGCAGCTGTTTCGAACGCGGTATGCGGGATTACGAATTGCGTTCATAACCCCTTTGCAACAGATCCGATTTCAAACTCTTATATTATCTTTCTCTGCAGTGCTGCTGTCTGGACAAACTAGACTCTTATGGGGGGGGGGGGGGGTTTATTGTTTGAATTCACATAATTTAACATTCCTAAGAGATTTACAGGCTAATAAATGCACAAGATGAAAACTGACAAGACCCCGGGTACAGATAACATCACAATAGAAATGATCAACGCCTTAGAAAAATATGGAATAGACCAAGCCACCAGACTGCTGAACGCAATATACGATACTGGAGATATACCTCCTGAATTATGTAATTCTATATTTATTGCAATCCCTAAGAATTCAGGAGCTTTGGAATGCGATCAACATCGAACAATTAGTATAATGAGCCACATCACGAAGAGAATTCTATGCTGAGAATTATCATGCAAAGAGTGAGGAAGAAAATACAACTTGAAATAGGGGAAGAACAATGTGGGTTTGTAGAAGGCAAGGGCACAGTAGATGCTATGTATATACTGAGAACAGTAATTGAACGTTCCATAGAAGCAAACAAAGATCTATATCTTTGCTTTATTGACTACACAAAGGCTTTCGATAAAGTGAGACATGTCGACATGATAAGAATGAATGAAGATCTACAAATTGATGGAAAAGACCTTAGACTTGTAAAAATAAACATATATTGGAAACAACAAGCTGCCATCAGAATTGATAACGATGTAGGTCAATATCAGCCGATTAAAAGAGGTGTGAGACAGGGATGTGTAATGTCTCCAGATCTTTTTTCCCTGTACAGTGAAAATATTTTCAGAAATATAGAAGATACGGAAGGAATCAACATTGGGGGACGATACATCAATAATAATAGATATGCAGATGATACAGTCTTGATTGCAGATAATGAACATGATCTGCACAATTTAGTAGATGCGGTTGTTGCACACAGTGAACAACTAGGGTTAGAACTGAACATTAAGAAGACACAGATTATGGTCGTCACTGGGAAGAAGGAAATACCACATTGTGATATACGAGCAAATGGGCATATTCTTAAGCAAGTGAATCGATACAGTTATCTCGGCACAGTCATAACATCTTATGGGAGATGCCTTGAAGAGATTAGAACAAGAATTACCATTGCGAAGGTAGCCTCTTGCAAGATGAAAAACATACTGACCAATAACAAGATATCAATTGAAACGAGAAAAAGAGTGTTGAAGTAATACATAGAACCTATACTTTGTATGGATGTGAAGCGTGGACAATAAGTTGTCAAGTTGAAAAACAGCAATGACTGTGGACATGTGGTTTCTGGGGAAAATGCAAAGAATACCATGGACAGACAGAAAATCCAATGAACAAGACCTTCAAGAAACAAATGAAGATCGTAAAATGATTAGTCATTAAACGCAGACAGTCACAATTTGTTGGGCATGTTATGAGAAGAAATGACTTGGAGAACTTGGTGACGACTGGCAAGATCAAAGGGAAGAGAATAAGGGGAAGACCGAGAAGTAAATACCTGGATGGCTTGGCCACGTGGCATGGTCGAGACAGGAACACGGAGCTGATCCACGACTCTGGTGATCGAGTGAGATGGCAGAACATGACCGACCATGCTTATCGGCATGGCACATGCTGGATGATGGATGGATAGAAATGCACAAGGAACTAATAAGCGGATCTTCCGTGGTGAAACCTCACTTCAAAATGTGGAATCTTACACCAATCTAAGTATCAATGCAGACAAAGATGGAGAATTAGAAAGCGATATTAAAATAAAAATACAAAAGGCAAGATCAGCCTTTATGGCACTAGGAAATTTATTGAAGTCAAGTGAAATTAAGATTAGCACCAAACTTAGTTTTACAGCCTAACGTTAACTCATTACTATTGTGTGACTCTCAAACATGGAAAACGATTAAAACTAAACTACAAATATTAATGAACTGGTGTCTGGTCAGGAAAGAAGGAATAAAATGACGTGACAAATCACCAATGAGGATCTCACAAGAAGATGCAAACACATAGGAGTGAACCTAGAGGTGAGGGTAAGGCGCCGACATTATGTAGTAAATACTAGAAGGTTCTTTGTCAATATCCCATAGGGCAATCGAAATAGAGCTAAGCTTAATTGGTCCTTGTTTACAGAACGTCGTAATTAACCCTATTATTTATTGGCTGTTTTTAGCAATTTTACGTTCAGTATTTGTCACTGTTTTCTGAGCGGCCAACGCTTACACCATTGTGAAAATCAACGGAAAGCTATCAGCTCCGAAATCACCCGCGGTTGACTTGAAATCGGATGAAATAGAGGGGCAAGAGAGTCAGAGGTAATAGTGAATAATGTGGGGAGGACATTGACTAAGCTGAAAAAGATGACAACATTAGGACGTCTTGGAACCATTGTTTGAGGCCCTATGGTTAGGGCCATTGTTTCACTGGATGATAAGAAGAAGCAGAAGAAGAAGAAGAAGAAGAAGAAGAAGAAGAAGAAGAAGAAGAAGAAGAAGAAGAAGAAGAAGAAGAAGAAGAAGAAGAAGAAGAAGAAGAAGAAGAAGAAGAAGAAGAAGAAGAAGAAGGCGAAGAACGATGTCGACAAACTGGTCTTCTGCTGCTTCTTCGTTCTCATACAATGGTCTCTGTTACTAACTTCAATAGTAACAGTAGTTAGTTTTAGGTTAATGAACAGGATAGTGAACAGGATAATGTAACTTACAGCTTGAGGTGCACGCAGATTGAGAGACGCCATGTTTATTCACGTGAGAGCAGTAATAGGGAAGTAGCTAGACGCTTGCCTGCCGTACTGGTTGGTGATCATGGGTTCGAAATGGTATCATGGTGGATTTTAAAATGGATCCCAGATTGATCCAACTTAATAGTGGTGCCAGATAACGTCTTGGAAAATTAAGGCGTCCACTTGATATTGGACACATCATACATGGAGAGCAGATTTTTCTATACAAATTAAGTTCAAACACTACAGGAACATAGCACCGTAGGCAGAAGATTTGATCAGTAGATACAATGGTTTTGGCCACAGACTAGTACAGTCACTGCCCAGAAGGAAAGCAACGCAAACTACATTCTGCAAAACTTGCCAAGAAATCTAGCAACCATACCTTTGAAAATAAATGTTAAAGACTGGTTCTAAGAATATCTTTGATTCAGTAAAGAATAAATGCATCCATAAGGCAAGAGCTGAATATTACAGAAAGTTGACTACAATAGACATGACAGTTGGAGAGAACAATAATGGAGGGGTAAATGCCGGCTTCGTGGCTTAGAGGTTATGACTTTTCTCCGTAATCTCGTATACTCTCGTCGGTAACGTGATGACGGTTCAAATCAGCAGTGGTTCGAATCGCATCGGTAACTTACGGGGTATGTGAGCCGGCCGCTCAGAAAGCAATGGCAAACTGCTGAGCGTAATCTTGCCAAGAGATCATCATACAGCTGAAAGATGCTGGTGTTGGCAGCTAAGTCCTGTAAAGGATATGCTAAAAATAAAAAAAATTTAAAAAAATGCTTAGGAAGAGAAGAAGAGGAAGGCCAAAGAGAAGATGGGTGCAGAATATGGCAGATGATCGCCAGATGGGTGTATCGGGCGCGGGACATATTGCTTGTGACTGATAAGTTTTCCGGAAAGTTGTTATGGGAGCGAAGTTCTGCAAGGGACATGCTACTGAATGGATGAATGTCCACACGCCGAATACTCCTGAAGGTGTGTGATTAGGACCTTTACTTTATATACTTATTGGTTTACGTTCATGAATGTAAGTTGGACAGCCTTTGGTTGGTCCCTGACTGGCATGAGATCACTACTGCACAAACAAATCTCACGAACCAGTCATGAACGTATTTAATTTTAGATCCTCGCCTTGAACTCAAGCGAAGTCCATATTCGTGGTACTATATCTAGTGCACTGGATTGATATTTGCGTGTGGATTAACCTTCCCTATTACCAGTGTACCTCGTCATCTGGCGAACCCATTCCGACTTCGGAGATACTTGTAATTTACGTCCCCAAGCCAAGAAAAAGAAGTAAACATTTCAGTCCAAATGACCATTCTAGGGGTTTAACCCGCTATCCAGGCTTCAACACACCTGAAGTTTAAGAGCGTGTGCGCTTATCCATTTAACCATACTGATATCCTGTTCAACTTAATATGAAGATGATTTCCATCATTTGTGTTCTATGGTGAGCGAGAAAAAGATGGCATACTCCTGCCTTTATAGTTAATGATAGTCAACATTTACCGATCTAACAATAACTAGATTGTTGATGAAGTCTTCCCATATCCACTAGCCATATAATCAGATTAATACAACAATAATTTAGCTTGTCAAGAACACTTTTAAACGGCTTTTAGTTTGTTTGTGAGAAATGTATGCAGGGGGGGGGGGTATGGTGTAATAACAAGAACAATCTCTTAATGTTTTAGCTGTTTTGAATTGCATTCGATGTGGGTATGTCATTTTGCCTTTGTGTTATTTTGAATTGTTCTCATGGCTTGTTTATGATGAAGAACATATTAATTGTAACTGCACTGGGAACTTTAGTTAGAACAAATAATAATAAGTCAAAGACAATATTATGAGAGTCTGTAAAACAAAGATTTGCACTTATGAATTGTATTTTACTCACGCCCTGTAATAAAGATTGTATATTTCTTCTCTTCTCTGTTTGTAAAGGAACATGTATATTACTTGATAAATGATGATGATGAGAAAAAGAAGAAGAAAAAACGAAGAAGAAGAAGAATAAGAAGAAGAAGAAGAAAAAGAAGAAGAAGAAGAAGAAGAAGAAGAAGAAGAAGAAGAAGAAGAAGAGGAATACAAAGAATAGCCCTTAATTTTCTCTAGGCTGCCACACAGACCTGTCGTTGTGATCCGGGTGATGCTAATGGTGGTCTAATATAGTTGATTTGTATCGGGGACAGGTTAAACGTTACATTTGCTTTAAATGACGTTGGTCTTGTAATATTGCTAAATGAAGATTACAAGACAAAGAGAGGAGAGGAGATGAGAGACAGAGACAAAGAGAGAGGTAAGGCAGAGAGAATGAGAGAACGAGAGAGAGAAAGAGAGGGAGAGATAGAAAGCGAGATGGCGGACAGATATATAGTCTGGCATGCAGATAGACAAAGGGCAGAGAGATAGAGAGATACAGAAAGAAATTGATAATTAATAAAACAAAATAGGATATGAATGAGACACACACACACAAACATATTCATACACACACACATCCAGAGAGAAAATATAGCTAAATAGAAGTTACGAGTCAATGAGAGGAGGGGAGATGAGAGAGAGAGAGAGAGAGAGAGAGAGAGAGAGAGAGAGAGAGAGAGAGAGAGAGAGAGAGAGAGAGAGAGAGAACGAACGAACGAACGAACAAACTTTATTTTCGAAGGGTAACAAATTGGGCACGCAGGCCCGTCTTACATTCGGCCCTTCCAATCACTCATCTTTCGTTCATCAGTGCATAGTGCATTCACATAGGGAAAAAACATTGTCAAATGAACGTTGTAAGCATAAACAATACATGTTACCATGTTATGAGACAAATCCACACACCCACCCACCCATCTATCTATCCGCGTGTCCCCCACACACACATCCACCACCCAACCACACACATACCCACAGGCACATACATGACCCCATCCATGCACGCATCCCCCAACCAACACATCCCAAACACACCCCCACATACATCACCTCCCTACCCACACATACACATCTCCCACCCACCACACTTCCCCCACCCACTAACACACCCAGGCACACATGCATGCAACCACCCATCCATACCCACACACACGCACACATTCTCCACCCATCCCATAACCTACCAACACTCACCAACCCACGTAACCTCCATCACCCACCCACACACCCCCAAACACTCAGCTAAACACACATCCCCAACCACATTTCCAACACCCACACACACACATATTCCCGCCAACTCACATATCCTGCACTTACCCATACACAAAACCCGAAGCCACCCACACATCCACCACTTCCACACATATCACCCACCACACAATCTCCCCCACCCACACATTCCGCACCCACACATCCCTCCCACCCCTAACCTACACACACTCACCCACCCACACATCCTCCACCCACCCACTCGCCAACCATCCCACCCCGATCTCCAAACCCCAATCACACATCCCTTAACTACACATCTCATCACCCATACACTCACACACACACACACACACACACACACACACAAACACATCTCCCCACCCATACACACATCCTCACCCATCAACACATTCCTCATCCAAAAACACACACCAACCACACACACACACCCCACCACCCACATATACCCCACTACACACATCCGCCTTCTCACCCACACACATCCCCCACCCATACACTCATCTCTCACACACATCCACCCACTCACGTACTCACCCATCAACCACTCACACCCACACATCAACCACACACCCATCAACACATGCATCTCTCATCTACCCTCCCACCCACACACACCCCAACCACCCAGCCAAAAACACATCCCCCATCCTCACATACATCCTTCATCCACCGGCACATCCCACACCTCCCCCATCCCACACAGCACCCCACCCATAAACGCATCCCCCCCCACACACACATCCCCCACATTCATTCCCCATACACATCCCCGCCCACACACACACACAAATCTCCCCACCCATTCACACATCCCCCACCTACAAACATCCTCACCGGCCACACATACACCCTCCACCCACTCACATTTATCCCATCCACACTCACATACTCAGACCCACACAGACATATCCCACTCACAGACACATCTCCCACACCCATCCACAGAGAGAGAGAGAATGAGAGAGAGAGAAAGAAAGAATGAGTGAGAAAGAATACGGACGGACATACGGACAGGTGTGCAGACATAGAAGGATGTAGTGAGATAAGGGGAAAGGGAGCTATCCAAAGAAAGTTATCATTAATGAAACAAAATAGGACATGAACTAGAAAAGAAACTCTTTCTCTCTCTCTCTCTCTCTCTCTCTCTCTCTCTCACACACACACACACACACACACACACACACACACACACACACACACACACACACATACACACATAGATAGAGAGATCAAGAGTTAGAGAGAGAGAGAGAGAGAGAGAGAGAGAGAGAGAGAGAGAGAGAGAGAGAGAGAGAGAGAGAGCTTACAACATTTGATATTCAGAATGAAGAAGAAGCAGAAAAAAAAAAACGAAAGAGGGCAAAAGAAGCGAGCGAGAATGCTAACAAGAGAGATATGGAATGGTGTAAACATGAATGGATGAATGTGCTGAGGTATAATGAGCACATGTAGAAACACTCAAGTGACCATGCGTTATATGCGATTGTGGTGGCATGTACCTGCACTTATGCATGGGTGTGTTACAATATATGTTACAGCCAACTAGTGTTGAATACAAGGAATTAAAAGAATCTGTGCCTGAAATGCACGGAGTTAAAGTGATGGATGTCTGAAATAGAAGGGGAATAGCAGAGTCCATGGGAATCTTGATATTTGAGCAACAATTGTGTTTAATTGTTATTATAACAATTAATTTGGATAATAGTAGTATGAGGAGGTCAGCATGGCCGATTGGATAAGAGCGCGTGTTCTTAAACATCCGATGTACTGATGCTGGGTAAGGGGTTCAACCCCAACACCGGACAGTTGGACTAAAATGTTGACTTCTCGTTCTTGACTTGGGGACGTAAATTACAAGTACCTCTGAAGTCGGAGTGGGTTCGCCTGATGGTGAGGGACACTGGTAATAGGGAAAACTAGTCCACACGAAAACATCAGTCCAGTGCTACTAAAAGTAGTGTGTATGAACTACGCTTGAATTCAAAACGAGCGAGAGAAAAAAAAAAGAAGAAGTTAATATTTTGTTCCATCTGCACAAATCCATCTTTGCAGGACGTGGCGATCAAGCTAAACCTAGGTTGATTTACTAGGCAATAGTTAGTTCAGCAGTTTGACACTACTCTCTAAACGAGGAGCCGACGTTGCAGTCCAAGCGTAGGGAATACACCCGCTACTCCACCGTCAGCCCAACGGAAGTTTAAGCGCCATAACATTGCAACATTCTGCCACGCAGACGTCTATGTATGAATGTACCCACGAGTTATGTCACCCCAATTATGTTTGTACCAAATAATTGCCGGAAACTGCTGTAGTGCTGTGGTTGGACACTGGTCTCCTGGCTGATGGTCGTCGATTCAATCCGTATCAGGGCGGATGCGCATCTTTAAAACTGATCATGGCTCCCAGGTCGCCCCGGTATGAAATAAGTATCGGGAAGTGTCATTGGAAATACGGTGAATGGCGTTACACTCATCACATGACCCACTCAGCGCCGTTGGAGATATACAAATATAGGTATAGCAACACGTGACCAATGCCGCTTAAAGCGTGCAAAAAGGATCCATTTCTTTATTTACTACAAATCTCTCACTGGTACCTGGCCGTTTTGACAGACGATATTTTGTTACATTGTGCTTCAAAAAAAAAAAAAAAAGCATAATAACTACAGCCCTTGGCGTTAGCATATGTGACTGATCAGACCAATTCGTGCTGTAAGTGTTTTTACACAATGGATGTATGTGAACACATAGTCATTTCCACCATCATGCAGCATCCTACATCTCACACGCTCAGCGTGTTACCTATTTGCAAATACTACAAATAATTGCTGTATTTATGCAATACTCTGCACAAACAAGTCACATAATATTGTTGTATGTATATTTATCACGAGGCTAAATGCGAACCAATAGAGTACGAAAGCAGGGTTATACAGATACAGACTGCAAACAGCTTGTTTTATTTCATGATCATTATTAAAGATACTTTGTTTAGAAAGTGAACATGTTAACTATTATTTTGCTGTCTTTGTATAATTTGATTGTGTGAAGCGGTCTTTGTATAATTTTATTATTTTGTTGTCTGTGAATAATAGTACTGTTTGTAGCTGTCGTTGAATAACTTTACTGTTTGTAGCTGTTGTTGAATAACTTTACTGTTTGTAGCTGTCGTTGAATAACTTCACTGTTTGTAACTGTTGTTGAATAACTTTACTGTTTGTAGCTGTTGTTGAATAACTTTACTGTTTGTAGCTGTCGTTGAATAACTTTACTGTTTGTAACTGTTGTTGAATAACTTTACTGTTTGTAGCTGTCGTTGAATAACTTCACTGTTTGTAACTGTTGTTGAATAACTTTACTGTTTGTAGCTGTTGTTGAATAACTTTACTGTTTGTAACTGTTGTTGAATAACTTTACTGTTTGTAACTGTCGATGTATAATTTTACTGTTGTAGGCATATTTCTCATACGCGTCTGATAATGCAGCAGATATGCAATCGACCCATGTACACGTCTTAAGGTTCGCTGGATACATGGTCCTAGACTCATATTTGTTTCTAGACCAGTGGACACTCGGTGTGTACTGTGATCAGCGTCACACCAGCCGCCTTTACTACCCCAAGAAGTTTATTGGAACCCATTTTAAGATTAGTTGACCTGCTAGTGAGGAAACACAAGTCCGTCCCGATGAGAATTGAACCCGTGAGCACCTTGCAGACGGGCAAGCGTGTAACCACTACGCTACGGCTACTATGTGTTATAGCAGTGTGGCTTATGTATTATTTGGAAATTATAAAGGTATAGGTCTCCCCCTCTCTAGTCTTTAAAAGAAAAAGGACTAGCTCGAAAAAAAAAGCAAAGAAAAATGACAATCAGAAACCACAAAAACAAATGACGTGAGTTATAACCAACGCTGTAGAAGCAGGTTGATCGAGGTCCACACTTTATTTTTTTCTTTTCACCCGAAATACCGGACCGAAAAACACTAACAACGATTGTCTGAAGAGGCTAATGAAAGTAAAATATTACATACAACTATAAGAAAGAGACAAACATCATTCGTTGGTAATGGAATGAGAAGAAAAATATTGGAAAAGATAAGTAGGAAAAGATGCACACCAAGACCGAGAGAAATGCTGCTGGATGGGTTGAGACGGTGGAATGGAGGGAGATCATCAGCTGAGTTCATCCAGAAAGACTAAGGACCGAGGTCTGTGGAGAGACACGAAGGCCCACGACTGATGACAGAGCACATGTTGATGATGCCAAGTTTTCCTATTGCAGATACTGCCCTTGAGGTGTGAAGTGTTGACTGTTTATATATTTATGGCTGCGAGATATGACGTGAGATGACCAGTGCCTTTACTCGTTGCCTTTCATTCTCAGACATTTATGGGGGTTGAGTGGTCTCAAGGTATGGTGTCCGCCTCGAGTGCTGGAGGTCCCGGGTCCAAGCCCCTGTGAGGGCCGGAATTTTATCACGTGGACTTCTAGTAAAGAAAGTTCCCCTGGTCTCTGGGTAGTGAGATCGGACGTCCGTATGTATTGCTGCGCACGTAAACAATCCCTTGGTATTTGGAAATCGAAAAAGAGTAGCCTAACGGAGCTGCCCGGGCTTAATTTCGAGATAAAAATCTCCCCAAAGTATTTCAGGATCCTCGCCGGTGCTACGGAGTTCGTGCACTGAGCTGAGAGTCTCCGGACTCAGGCTTGAGTTAAGAGTAGAACGGAGCACTTAGAACGGAACACCCGTGTGCCTTGATGTTGATCCGTCGACTAAACTCAAAACTAAAACTCTCAGACATTTCTGAAAAATATCACATTCCCATTGTATGATGCTGGGTCTATCCCAGAGCCGCCTGCTTGGACTTGAACCCGGACCCTTATTTTGGCAGGCAAGCGCCTATAAATAAAAAGAGACATACATTGTATGTGTACTGACTGGTACTCATAAAGCACTTATAGCGGTGTGTATAGCTTATGTCGCGGGTGGGATGTGAATCTTAGTCATTACTCTTGACTTTTAAACCATTGTTTCCACACATTTTATAGACATTTCCCAGACACTTCACAGATACTTAATAGACACTGGTCCTAGACACTTCATAGACACTTCATAGACATTTCATAGACACTTCATAGACACTTCATAGACGCTTCATAGACGCTTCATAGACACTTCATAGACATTGCATAGACACTTCATAGACAGTTCATAGACACTTCATAGACATTTCCCAGACGCTCAGATACTTCCTATTCTCCATAGACAATGGTCCTAGACACTTCATAGTCACTTCATAGACGCTGGTCCCAGACACTTCATTGCCATTTCCCATACATTTCCCATTATTTCAAAGACACTGATCCAAGACACTTCATAATCACTTCCCAGACACTATATAGACATTTCCCAGACTTTCCAATACTTCATAGACACTGATCTCAGACAAATTCACAGAATTTCCGAAACACGAGCATAGATACTGGTCCCAGAAACTTCATAGACATTTCCCAGACACTTCCCATCACTTCATAGATACTGGTCCCAGAAACTTCATAGACATTTCACAGACACTTCCCATCACTTCATAGATACTGGTCCCAGAAACTTCATAGGCATTTACCAGACACTACCCATCACTTCATAGATACTGGTCCTAGAAACTTCATAGACATTTCCCAGACACTTCCCATCACTTCATAGATACTGGTCCCAGAAACTTCATAGACATGTCCCAGACACTTCCCATCACTTCATAGATACTGGTCCCAGAAACTTCATAGACATTTACCAGACACTACCCATCACTTCATACATACTGGTCCTCGAAACTTCATAGACATTTCCCAGACACTTCCCATCACTTCATAGATACTGGTCCCAGAAACTTCATAGACATTTACCAGACACTTCCCATCACTTCATAGACACTGGTCCCAGAAACTTCATAGACATTTACCAGACACTTCCCATCACTTCATAGACACTGGTCCCAGAAACTTCATAGACATTTACCAGACACTTCCCATCACTTCATAGATACTGGTCCCAGAAACTTCATAGACATTTCCCAGACACTTCCCATCACTTCATAGACACTGGTCTCAGAAACTTCATAGACATTTACCAGACACTTCCCATCACTTCATAGACACTGGTCCCAGAAACTTCATAGACATTTACCAGACACTTCCCATCACTTCATAGACACTGGTCCCAGAAACTTCATAGACATTTCCCAGACACTTCCCATCACTTCATAGACACTGGTCCCAGAAACTTCATAGACATTTACCAGACACTTCCCATCACTTCATAGATACTGGTCCCAGAAACATCATAGACATTTACCAGACACTTCCCATCACTTCATAGACACTGGTCCCAGAAACTTCATAGACATTTACCAGACACTTCCCATCACTTCATAGATACTGGTCCCAGAAACTTCATAGACATTTACCAGACACTTCCCATCACTTCATAGATACTGGTCCCAGAAACATCATAGACATTTACCAGACACTTCCCATCACTTCATAGATACTGGTCCCAGAAACTTCATAGACATTTACCAGACACTTCCCATCACTTCATAGACACTGGTCCCAGAAACTTCATAGACATTTCCCAGACACTTCCCATCACTTCATAGACACTGGTCCCAGAAACTTCATAGACATTTCCCAGACACTTCCCATCACTTCATAGACACTGGTCCCAGAAACTTCATAGACATGTCCCAGACACTTCCCATCACTTCATAGATACTGGTCCCAGAAACTTCATAGACATTTCCCAGACACTTCCCATCACTTCAAAAATACAGGTCCTAGAAACTTCATAGACACCGGTCCAAGACACTTCATAAACATTTCCCAGATACTTCATAGATACAACCCAGACATTTGATGGACATTTCCTAGAAAATTATAAAACGTCTCGGGTATCTATATTAATGGGGCTTGGATGGCCACAGAGCCGCGATAATTTGAAAACATAAATTCCTGCCATTGTTGGGACTGGAACCCGGGCCACTGACAGCATAAACCGCGACTTTAAGCACATGCTACCGTGGCTCCACAGTAGACAAGAAAAGCAAAATCGCATGTCCTCTGCAGGACGTTGCAATACACCCCAGGCCTTTTTGGCCGTTTATGATGTTATTGGGCAATTTTGCGTTCATTAGTTATAAAGGAGCGGCTCCTTCAGGACACCCGAGTTCGAATCCTCGCTAAGGTGTGGGTTTTTTTTCTGTCGGGGGGGGGGGGGGGGGAAAGAAAAACCCTAACCTGCACAGTTCGCGGCGACTGCACTAGCCAGGCGGCTCAAGACCCCTCGGTCATACACAGAAAGGTACTTAATATAGGTAGTAGATAACAGATGGCACTTATAAAGGTCAGCGTGGCCGAGAGGTATTTAACTCTTAAAATTTTTGCGCGCTTACGACCACAATCCAGTCAGTTGGACTTCAGTGTTGACTTCTCATTCAGAAAGCAATGGCAAACTACTGATCGGACCTATAACACCAGCCGCGGGTTGATGGCAGCTTCCTACATAGGGCATGCAACATTTAGGCCACGTGATGACACACTACACAACAGAACAACTGACCATTGTAGGGACACGATAATTAGAACCGGTGACTCCCAAGTGACCACAGTGATTGGCCAAATGAGTCGGTTTCTTTCTAGAGTTATTTCAGAAGCTGCAGTGGTTTCTCGGGGATTGAAGCGTCTGAGGTGTTCTTTCGGAAACGTCCTAGGTTCACAGTTCTGCAGCCAGGCAAGGTTCATGAGATGTTCTTCAGGAAATGTCATAGGGCCATTGTTCTGCGGCCAATCAAGGTTCATGCGATGTTCTTTAGTAAACGTCCCAGGTTCACAGTTCTGCAGGCAGGCATGGTTCATGAGATTGTTCTTTAGGAAACGTCGTAGGTTCATAGTTCTGCAGCCAGACATGGTTCATGAGATGTTCTTTAGAAAACGTCTTAGGTATGTCCATTAGTTCTGCAGCCAGGCAAGATTCATGAGATGTTCTTTAGGAAACGTCCTAGGTTCATAGTTCTCAGCCAGGCAAGGTTTATGAGATGTTCTTTATGAAACGTCCTAGGTTAATAGTTCTGAAGCCAGGCAAAGTTTATGAAATGTTCTTTAGGAAACGTCCTAGATTAATAGTTCTGCAGCCAGGCAAGGTTCATGAGATGTTCTTTAAGAAACGTCCTTGGTTCATAGTTCTGCAGCCAGACATGGTTCATGAGATGTTCTTTAGAAAACGTCCTAGGTATATCCATTAGTTCTGCAGCTCGACATGGTTCAAGACCGAAACATTGTGAGACACCCTTAAAATATTTCACGTGATTATACTTATTTGAGGGAGTCTCAGTAGGGAGCCGGCTCCATGGCGACGGAGTTACAGACGCTGTTTGGAGTCCCGTATACTGCGTTCGAAACACAGCTGCAGACGATTTGGCAGCAGGCCGCCTTGTGTTGATTTTTTATGTAATGGTGTGGGTGCCGGTCGTTCAGAAAGCAATGGCAAACTACTGAAAGTAAACTTGCCAAGAGATCACAAACTGCAAAAAATGTTGTGGTTGACTGCGACGCCCTGTAAAGAGTATGCAACTAACTTTAACACAGTAGTATAGTGCTAGACAGACAGTCAACTGCCGCGACAACAGCGGCCACTGACTGTATCAGGACGCAGAGGTGTTTCTAAGGCACCAGAGCCAGGTTCTATACTGGCCAAGACCTACTGACACGTCCTAGTCGTGCGCCCTGGGCAACAGGTCCCTTCGGGGTCCTGGCTAACGTAGTAGGATCGCTGATTCTTCCGAAGTTGGAGAGGAACCACCAGTCTGCACACCAACAAGCCAGACATGGGACAACGGATACTCACGCAAATCTCAGGTCCTGTATGACGTCACACTGATATTGGGCAACAGGATGTCTTCATCCGACATACAGGACTTCACCCTGGAATTCACAGCCAGCGAACGCAATCAAGCAAGCAAGCACTGACTGTATCCGCAGCTGGGCAAATGTGGATTTAAAAAAAAAAAAAAAAATTGACCTCGGCTACCAGATGGACTCAACCTAACACGGATATCATGAATATATTGTGAAGTAATCATGGCTGTTGGAATTAAATTGTAAGAAGACACAGGTTATGGTCGTCACTAGGAAGAACGAAGTACCACAATGTAATATACAAGTAAATGGGAATATTCTTCAACAAGTGAATCGGTGGGAGATGCCTTGAAGAGATTAGAACAAGAATCGCCATGGCGAAAGTAGCCTTTAGCAAGATGAAAAACATTCTGACCAATAAAGAGATGTCAATTGAAACGAGAAAAAGAGTGTTGAGGGGGTACATAGAGCCTGTTCTTTTGTATGGATGTGAAACTTGGACAATGTGAAAAATATCTGATGGCTACATAAATGTGGTTTCTGAGGAAAATGCAAAGATTACCATGGTCAGACAGAAAAACCAACGACCAAGTACTACAGGAGACAAATGAAAATCGTAAATTGATTAGAGAAATTAGATGTAGACAGTCAAAATTTTTTGGACATGTTATGAGAAGAAATGGATTGGAGAACTTAGTGACAACTGGCAAGATCGAAGCGAACAGACCAAGAGGAAGACCGAGAGGAAAATACATGGATGGCTTGGCCACATGGCATGGACGAGACAGGAACACTGAGCTGATCCATGACTCTGGTGATCGAGTGAAATGGCGAGTCATGACCTCCCATGCTTTCCGGCATGGCACATGATGGATTGATTGAATCATGGATGTGTGATACTGGCATCATCAAGCACCGAGTGGAGATTGGTTTATCAAAAACATGGCTCTAGCACTGTTTGCCCGATGCGCCTTAAGGCCTGTACAGGAGTCCATTGTTTACCTGTACTATCTTGACGGAGTGTAATCATGGATTTATTATTTCCTCTGGGCATTGGGTTTATTATTTCCTCTTTGCATTGAATTTATTATTTCATCTAGGCATTGGGTTTATTATTTCCATTGTGCATTGGGTTTATTATTTCATCTAGGCATTGAGTTTATTATTTCCATTGTGCATTGGATTTATTATTTTTTTTTTCTAGGCATTGAGTTTATTATTTCCATTGTACATTGGGTTTATTATTTCCTCTGTACATTGGGTTTATTATTTCCTCTGTACATTGGGTTTATTATTTCTTCTGTGCATTGGATTTATTATTTCTTCTGTGCATTGGGTTTATTATTTCTTCTGTGCATTGGGTTTATTATTTCTTCTGTGCATTGGATTTATTATTTCCTCTGTACATTGGGTTTATTATTTCATCTGGGCGTTGAATTTATTATTTCCTCTGTGCATTGGATTTATTATTTCCTCTGTGCATTGGATTTATTATTTCCTCCGTGCATTGGATTTATTATTTCCTCTGTGCATTAGATTTATTATTTCCTCTGTACATTGAATTTATTATTTCTTCTGTGCATTGGGTTATTATTTCTTCTGTGCATTGGCTTTATTATTTCTTCTGTGCATTGGATTTATTATTTCCTCTGTACATTGTATTTATTATTTCCTCTGTATTATTTCTTCTGTGCATTGGGTTTATTATTTCTTCTGTGCATTGGATTCATTATTTCCTCTGTGCATTGGGTTTATTATTTCTTCTGTGCATTGGATTCATTATTTCCTCTGTGCATTGGATTTATTATTTCCTCTGGGCATTGGATTCATTATTTCCTCTGTGCATTGGGTTTATTAGTTCCCCTGGGCGTTGGATTTATTATTTCTTCTGTTGATTGGATTTATTATTTCCTCTAGGCATTGGGTTTAATTATTTCCTCTGTTGAATGGATTTATTATTTCCTCTGGGCATTGGGTTTATTATTTCCTCTGGGCATTCTACTTCTTCTTTCTTCTTCAGCATTCCGAGCCATTGAGGTTCTTTGCTGCGGATACAAGCCGTCTCCATTCGTCTCTCTGGTTGACCTTCTCTTGCCAGTCGTTGATTCCAAGTGCTTGTAGATCTGTATATATATTATATCTCCACCGTCTTCTTGGTCTACCTCGGGGTCTACGGTCATTTATTTCCTGAGTGTAAGCGAGTTTTGTTTCCCTATTATCTTCCATTCTTTCTTTATGCCCCAGCCATTGCAGTCTATTAGCCTTCATGATACCAGTGATTAGCGGGGACGTAAACAGATGATAAATGTTTTTGTTGCTTCTTCTTTTTCACTCGCCACTTTGTGTATCCCTAATGGGCCCAAAGATGCGTCTTAAGACTTTGTTTTCAAAAGTTTGTAACAAGGCTTCGTCTCCTTTAGTTGTACTCCAGGTTTCAGAGCCATACAGCACAACTGGTCTAATCAGTGTTTTGTATATTGTGATCTTGGTGTTACAAGATAGCGCATTTGATTTTAGCAGATGTTGTAGTGCATAGTATATCTTATTTCCGGAGTTGTTTCTAGCTTGTATTTCTTTCCTTATTATGTTGGAGCAGTTGAGGATTGTACCCAGGTATTTGTATGTTTCCGTTCTTTTAATGGTCATATTATCTATTTGTATGTGGCCAGAGTTTTTAGCAGTTTCTTCTCTTGAAATTACAATATATTCTGTCTTATCTTGGTTGATAACCAGGCCCATTTGTTGAGATTTTTCCTTTAAGTGAGTCAATATTTCCAATGTCTTTTGTTCATTTCCCCCTATAATATCTATATCATCTGCATAACCAAGCAGTCTGGATGTTCTTCCAATAGCACATTCCTTCTTTACCTTCCTCACAACTTTCTTTAGAGCCAGATTGAAAATCTTGGCATTAGGTTTATTATTCCTCTGTGCATTGGATGTATTATTTCCTCTGGGCATTAAGTTTATTACTTCCTCTGGGCATTAGCATGGACTCTGTAAACAATAAGACAGGTAAGTGTGAAGACCTCTGTTATATGCTTAAGGCACAATGGGCGTATGGTGCTAGACACATGTTCATACTTCAGTTGGCACTTGGTGGGTGATGTGGTCAATCTTACGGTGGCCGCCTTAGTTGCCTGTGGACAGTGTAATACTTAAGACTCGTACAGGAAACATGACAAGCCTTGGGTTAATTCTATTCAGACAGTAAGTGCTGTGCCGAGTCATCGGCTGATTGTATCCTACGATGCCTCTCCCATGATGTAATGTTCCAGTACCGGTCTTGCACACCCCTGCGGGTTTCTGAACTTGGAGAGGTGAGGGAATGATCTGCAGCACAGCCCCTGTCGTAATGGTACTTCGGTACCTGATTGGGAGACAAATCTCTCCACCCACCATACGAACGGCTTGTCAGACAATCGTGCGTATGTCTTAACCCTTTGAATATTAAGTTCGTTCGTTCGTTCGTTCACCCCGATAGACAAAAGCCATTCTCAAAGCTCAGGCGACTCGAACGCCAATGCTTTAAGACACTGGTTATCAATCGGTGGAGATCCCCCCTCCCACCAGGGGGGAATTTTAGGGTTTCCCGGGGGGGGGGGGAAATTAAGATTATTTCAAGATCGCGTTAATTCAAAAACCGATTACTTGATATTGTTTTTCCCTCCATACTATAAAGTTCTGTACTTCTCTCTCTTCTGAAATTCGTTTTATAACGTAATTAGACCTGCAAATCACGTTTCATTTAGACGTGTAGACTTGTTCTAGTATGTGTTATTAAATGTAGCTTCCATTTTTACGTAGACTGTGTAAGGTGGGGGGGGGGGGGGTGATTTATAGGGAGGAAATACGAACGGGGTGGGGGATGACGTTCTGAGCATACGGTGAAGGGGTGCATGGGCCAAAAAAGGTTGAGAACCATTGATTTAAGAGTTAAATCAGATACTACCAGATATAGTATGGGTTCATTACGTTTAAATAGGGAAACAGTCACAGCCCATCTCTTATATCTGTTGGAGCAAATATACACAGACGCTACAACATCTTGCCTCAGTAGAACGCTACTCACATACTGCACGCCTGAAGACACACTGGGCATATGTACTAACTCATATTTTTAACGACCAGTCGATACTCATTGGGCGATGTGGTCATTATTACGCCGGCTGCTGTTACTTTCCCAGCCATATCGTTGGGTCGACCTGGGAATTCGAGGTCAGTGTTAACAATCCTCGTCTATACAGAAGAACGGGAAGATCGTCACGGCTTGAAGAGAATTGTGCTGCAGGGTGTGACCAGAGGATCTGGCCGACGCTCAGGATTCAGAGGAAAGGCAAGACGGACACATAATCAGACTGCCTCTGGTACCATTAGTATTGGGACTTTCCGCTGGCTGAAGCAGATGAGAACGGGTCACACGCGGGAATGTCCTGAGTGTTCTGATGTCGGTTATTGACCTAACTCAGCTCAACTTAGGTTAGCTCAACTCTGCTCAGCTCAACTCAGGTCACCTCAACTCAGCTCAACTCAGCTCAACTCATCTCAGAACAATTCTCCGAATACCGTGGACCAAGAATAAGAAGAGTGCTAACATTCTACAAGAAGTGAACATCGAAGAAAGTAGGATCATAAATAGTATTGTGTCTCCGAAAATGAAATTCTTTGGCCGGCCAAATTAAGTATCACAGTGACTTACTAGGAACGATGATGGAAGGCATAGCTCCAGGAAGAAGAGATATCGGTCAATCAGCACGAAGTTGGACACAGGGCACTGGACACACTGAGCATGAAATGTGCCAGTCAGAGGACATGGCAACAGGTCGGTTATCATTTCCACCGACCGTTAGGAGCGCGAAGTTCTCAAAAGAACCTGCTAGATAATAATGATAACAAGTTGTCTAACTGACCAGCCTCATTTTGGGGACTTTACTGAATATCTCAGCGGGTGGACGGGGTGGGGTGGCCGAGTAAGCCAACATTTCTCCTCTAGGTCAATAACAACATAAACACAGCGGGTAATCAACAATGCTGGATACAGTTCACCGTGTCAAACGACTCCAACTGTTCCGCCTAGCATCCATTCACACAGGCGTATTGTCGAGACAGTTTTCGCAAACATTCTACAGGTGTACAGGTGAACGGTTTATCAATTGAGGACTTAGGAGAACATTCTGAGAAGTGACTGGGTTCCGTGTGTGTCCTGGTGTGAACACAGCAGGACCAGGTGTCCACATCAACACGAGTTTGTTCTATCTCCGAACAGACCAAGAGTTTGCAGGATTGATACCCGGCGGTGGTATCCTAGCTTTAAATAATGGCTAAGTGATTGACTATGGGACTATGCACAGGTGAAAGAGAAGTACCATTCTGCAGGTCTAGTGGCTTGGAAGTACGGGGTTCCTATCTAATTCGCTATGCCATGGAATAAACCTAAGATTTAAATACATAGATGTAAAGAAAACTTGTCCCATGTAGACATAAACTATAACTGAACACTGTATGTATAAATTGAAAATTGTTCTCTGAATATACACTAAACATTTTCCCATTTACACGAGGGTAAGTTAATATGTAAGTCACAAATGGCTGTAGAAAAATAACTAAATATGATAACAACTTGAAACCAGTTTATCTTTATATATACATTGTCCCTTTATTTCTCAACATTATTTTCACCAACATTGATGCACTTATCTCATCGTTGTATCAGTCTTCCCAAACCGGCTGCATAGAACTGCGTGCTCTGTTTCCTAATGCAAGTTTTCACTTCACATTCAACTTCGGCGTCATTCATGAAATGTCTCCCGCCAAGGTGGGTTGTCAGTGTTTATGCTGAGAAATGTTTGTCCCGAAAAGCGGTGCATAGCTGGGTAGAACAAGTTACGAGAGCGAGTTAATAAGTAAGTCACACATTTCTGTGGGATACTTGTCCCCTATATACAAAATGAACTTGCTTTTTACATACAAACAAATTAATATGTTCTCTAATACAAGCAACACGTGTCGTCTGTATGTAAAAAAACAAACAAACAAAGAAGATAACACTATACCCCTATACATGAAACAAAACCTGCCCTCTATACTAAACTGAATGCGTTGTCTACAGATGAAAAAAACAACACTTGTCCTCTTTATTACAACTAAACATGCTGCCTAGAGATTAACCCCCCCCCCCCCCCACACACACACAAACTTGTCCTCTTTATTAGAACAAAACATGCTGTGTATAAATTTACAAAAAACCTGTCCTCTTTATTACTACTACTAAACATGTTGTCCATAGATTTAAAAATAAAATCTGCCCTATAAATCACACCTTAACGTGCTGTCTGTAGATTAAAAAAAAAACAACATCTGTCCTCTATACTAGAACTAAACTTGTCTCTTGTAGATAAAAATGAAACGTGTTATCTATATTACAAATTAGCAATGGCGAAATTTTGTGTGTGTTTTCTTTTGCATATCCTTTACAGGACAACGCTGTAACATCAACATCTTTCAGCTGACTGTTAATTTCTTGGCAAGATTACACTCAGTAGTTTGCCATAGTTTTCTGACCCCACCCCGTAAGTTACCGACGCGGAGAGAACAGCCACAGATTTCACGCACGTCACGTTACTCACGAGAGTATACGGGATTCAGGAGAAAACCGCTAACTCCTAGACCAGGGAGACAGGAAATGGCGAATTACTGAACTAAAATTGTCCAATAAATGACAAACAGCCAAAGAATGCAGTGGTTGATTGTAAGGTCTTGTAAATAACATGCAACTAACTTTGATACTGCATACTAAACGTATTATATATCTCATCTCATCTCATCGTGTTCCTCTTGTACCTTGCGGTGTCGAGGTGAAGTATAACCATCGTGAGAGTGCCCGATTGTGGGCTTCATGTATCGATATTCCCATGGACTCTGCTATTCCCTCCGTCCAACGTTTACGTGGTCGGCCTCTTCCTCTATTTCCATCTGGTCTGTACATCATTGCTTGTTGTGGTATGCTTTTGACTGGTAACTTACTTGCATGGCTAAACCATTTGACTTGCTGCTTTCTAATAAAATCTATAACCCCCACTTTAGTCCTGATTTCTTCATTTCTGATCTTATCTCTTCTTGATACGTTGAGTATTCTTCTCAGGAACCTCATTTCTGTTGTTGTGATTTTTCTTTTCTCTTGTTCTGTATTGTCCAGGTTTGGCATTGGTAGCAAAGAGTTGGTAGGAAGCGTACTATATATATATATATATATATATATATATATATATATATATATATATATATATATATATATATATATATATATATATATATATATATATATATATATATATATAACAGACACGTGCACCCTAAGTTAGAAACTACTTCTTACGAAAAAAAAAAAAAAAAACGAAAACAAACACAGAAACCTGCAAACCTGTCACATGCACTTGTATATTTAACCTAAACTTGAGGCATATATTGAAAACGAAACAAATCTCTAATTATAAAACCAATCCTGGTCCATTACATTCTTCTTCTTTCGTTCGCCTGAAATATGCTTATAACTGCAATGTTGTCTCTTGTATGAATCTAACAGTCTTTTTTAGTTCATTCAGCTGTCCATAGAGTTTATCTTCCACTGTTGTCTCTCTAGGCCAGAAGGTTCGTCTGGATATGTTGTAGTTTGGGCAATCCTGGAGTATGTGCTCTGCTGTCTGCGACGCCAAACCACATGTGCACATGGCTGAGTCACCAATCAGTGATGGGTCTTTCTACCAACCACGCCCAACAGATGACACAGTCGACAATAACCACCAGGTCAAACTGGTCACTTCTGCGCTGATCCAACAAGGGCTTCTTCCCCCAGCAGCCAAGTCTTTAAATAAGTATGACAGCTGCTTGGGCAGATCAATGTTTTGTATGCTGCCCAAAACACACAAACTGAACAATCCGGGCAGACCGATCGTATCAGCCTGTGCATGCCCCACTGAGCACATATCCGGGTTCTTAGACAGAATTTTCCAACCGCTGGTTGGTGACCTCCCATCATATTTGAAAGACACCAACCATGCGATAGCGACGTTTGAATCTATAACATTCACGTCTGATACCCAGTATCACATCTTCACCATCGATGTGACCTCACTGTACACGTCTATCCCACATAATGATGGTCTCTCAGCTATAAAGTTCTTCCTTGACAGGCGTCCCAACCCTACTATTGCCACGGACGCTATTCTGCGCCTGGCTGAGCTGGTCCTTACTCTCAACTCATTTGAGTTTAACGGCCAGTACTTCAACCAGATCAGCGGGGTTGCAATGGGTACTAAAATGGGCCCTAGCTACGCATGCCTTTTTATGGGCCACCTCGAGTACCAGATATGGCAACTCTACAACGGTAGAATCCCTGAACTATACAGGCGATACATCGATGATGGTGTTGGTGTCACCTGTATGCCACGGGCGGATCTCGAAAGATTCATAGACTTCTTCTCCAACTTTCATCCTTCTATCAAACTCGCTTCCCATATTTCCTCTACTTCTGTCAACTTCTTAGACATTACCGTTTCTATTGGGACCCATGGTCTCACCACGACGGTCTACTACAAACCGACTGACTCTCACGCCTTTCTACTCTACACCTCCTCTCACCCTCCGGCCTGCAAAGACGCTATTCCTTATTCTCAACTTCTGCGCCTTCGACGACTATGCCAAAATGATGAGGATTTTCAGCACAATGCTCGGGAAATGTTGGACTTCTTCAGGCTTCGTGGCTATCCGGATCATGTCCTATCATCAGCCTTCCGCCGGGTTCTACCCGATAGCCGTACAGAGGCTCTCACCTCTGCACCTAGACCAAAAAACCTTCGACCGGTACTTTCTCTTACCTACCATCCGCATAATTTTTCAGTCAAGAATATCCTCTTTCGACATCTATCTATCCTTCAAGCTGACCCTACTACCAGCGCGATATTTTCAGAGAAACCACTGGTGGCCTACAGACGTGACCGTAACCTCAGAGATGTACTCGTCCACAATAGAGTACAGGGATTTCCACCTCCACCCTCACAATTAGGAACTAAGGCTTGCCTGAGATCTCGATGCAAGACCTGCCCATATGTGATCCACACTCCAGTAGTGCGATTCCCCAATGGCAATTTACGCATCACAGAAGAATTTTCCTGCACCAGTCGCAACATCATTTACGCCATAATATGCAAAAGGTGTGATATGAAGTACATTGGTTAGACGGGTCTCATGCTAGCCGACAGATTCCGCCAACATCTGAGTGACATCAACACCAACGAGAGCAAGCCTGTCTCCACCCACTTCAATAGCGCCAACCATCAAGGTGCTTCCGATGTCCAGGTCACTGGCATCCAGTCTTGCTCCTCTGGTCCGCAACATCGCAAGAATACAGAAAACCGGCTCATATTCACTATGGGGTGCCTAACACCACACGGCCTCAACACCCAACATAGTTTCATCTAATCGTAGTCATTTCCCCTCCCCACTCGGTTGCTTCCACACCCTCCTGATATCACCCTTGTCCGGCCTCCAACTTATCCTCTACCCTGTCCCCTATGCCATGTGTGGCGTGTCGTAGGCTCTTTTCCAATCTCTCTCTCTGTCTCTCTCTCAATCTCTCTCTCTCTCATTCTCCCTCAACAATCGTGCTTCTCTGTGCCTACTTATGCCATGGGTGGAGTGTCATAGGCTGTTTTCCAATCTATCTCTCTCAATCTCTCTCTCTCTCTCTCTCACTTTCTCTCAACAATCGTGCTTCTCTGTGCCTACCTATGCCATGTGTGACGGGTCGTAGGCCCTTTTCCAATCTTCTCTCTCTCTTTCTCGGTCTCAATCTTTCTCTCTCTCTCTCTCATTCTCTCTCACCAATCGGGCTCCTCTGTGCCTCCCTATGCCATGTGTGGCGTGTCGTAGGCTCTCTTCCAATCTCTCTCCCCCTCTCTCTCTCTCGTTCTCTCTCTCAATCTCTCTCTCATTCAATCTCAACGATTGTGCTTCCCTGCGCCTACCTATGCCATGTGTGGCGTGTCGCCCCTATGCCAAGTGTGGCGTGTCGTAGGCTCTTTTCCTATCTCTCTCTCTCTGTCTCTCTCTCAATCTCTCTCTCTCATTCTCCCTCAACAATCGTGCTTCTCTGTGCCTACCTATTCCATGGGTGGAGTGTCGTAGACTTTTTTCTAATCTCTCTCTCAATCTCTCTCTATCTCTCTCTCTCAATCTCTCTCTCTCATTCTCCCTCAACAATCGTGCTTCTCTGTACCTACCTATGCCATGCGTGACGGGTCGTAGGCCCTGTTCCAATCTTCACTGTCTCTTTCTCTCTTTCTCGGTCTCAATCTCTCTCTCTCTCTCTCTCCCCCTCTCTCGTTCTCTCTCAACAATCGTGCTTCTCTGTGCCTACCTATGCCATGTGTGGCGTGTCATAGGCTCTTTTCCAATCTCTCTCTGCCCCCTCTCTCTCTCTTTCTCTCTCGCAATCTCTCTCTCATTCAATCTCAACGATCGTGCTTCTCTGCGCCTACCTATGCCATGTGGGGCGTGTCGTAAGCTCTTTTGCAATCTCTGTCTCTCTCAATCTCTCTCTCTCTCTCATTCTCTCTCAACAATCGTGCTTCTCTGTGCCTACATATAGTCATGTGTGGCGTGTCGTAGGCTCTCTTCCGATCTCTCTCTCTCGATCTCTCTCTCTCTCTCTCTCTCTCTCTCAATCTCTCTCTCTCGCTCATTCTCTCTCAACAATAGTACTTTTCTGTGCCTACCTATGCCATGTGTTGCGTGTCGTAGGCTCTTTTCCAAACTCTCTCTCTCTCTCTCTCTCTCTCTCTCTCTCTCTTCCATCTTGCTTCTCGGTGTCTACCTATTCCAACTATATTGCTGGTGGTCTGATGTTACACAGCCTCAATAACACAACCACTGGGGGGGGGGGGGGGGGGGGTTGATCCTCATGTACGTTGTATAAAAATCAACCTTGCTGGCTCTATTTCATAGGGTACAGTATGAGTGAAGCCTCGTATATGTAGACCGATCGACCCCATACACATCCGGTGGCGTGCCGTAGGCACTTCTCCAATCTCTATCTCTTTTCCTGTCTCTCTCTCTCTCTCTCTCTCTCTCTCTCTCTCTATCTCTCTCTCTCTTCCATCTCACTCCTCTGTGCCTACATATTCCAACCATATTGCCAGTGGTCTGATTTCAACACAACCACTGGGTGATTTGATCCTCAAATACGTTGTATAACAATCAACCTTACTGCCTCTATTCCATAGGGGACAGTATGAGGGAAGCCTCGTATTTGTAGACTGACCGACCCCGCATACATCAGGGGCGTGTCGTAGACACTTTTCAAATTTCTCTCTCTCTCTCTCTCTCTCTCTCTCTCTCTCTCTCTCTCTCTCTCTCTCTCTCTTCCATCTTGCTTCTCTGTGCCTACATGTCCCAACTATATTGCCGGTGGTCTGATTTTAACACAACCACTGAGTGATTTGACCCTCAAATACGTTGTATAACAATCAACCTTACTGCCCCGAATTCATAGGGAACAGTATGAGTGAAGCCTCGTATTTGTAGACCGACCGACCCCGCATACATCAGGGGCGTGTCGTAGGGACTTTTCCTTTCTCTCTCTCTCTCTCTCCCTCTCTCTCTCTCTCTCTCTCTCTCTCTCTTCCATCTTTCTTCTCTGTGCCTACATATTCCAACTATATTGCCAGGGATCTGATTTTAAAACTACCACTGGATGATTTGATCCTCAAATACGTTGTATAACAATCAACCTTACTGCCCCGAATTCATAGGGAACAGTATGAGTGAAGCCTCGTATTTGTAGACCGACCGACCCCGCATACATCAGGGGCGTGTCGTAGGCACTTTTCCTCTCTCTCTCTCTCTCTCTCTCTCTCTCTCTCTCTCTCTCTCTCTCTCTCTCCATCAGGCTTCTCTGTACCCACATATTCCAACTATACTGCCGGTGGTCTGATTTTAACACAACCACTGGAAGATTTGATCCTCAAATTCGTGGTATAGCAATTAACCTTACTGCCTCTATTCCATAGAGTACAGTAGGAGTGAAGCCTCGCATTTGTAGACCTACCCACTCCGCATTCCTGATTGCGGTATATCGCATGCAGTTTTCCTCTCTCTCTCTCTCTCTCTCTCTCTCTCTCTCTCTCTCTCTCTCTCTTTACATCTTGCTTCTCTGTGCCTACCTACTTCACCTGTATTACCAGTGGTTGGATCTCACACAGCCCCATCAACTCGTACACTGGACGAGCGGCTCCTGAAGTGTGCTTTGTAACAATCAACCATACTGACTATTTCATAGGGGACAGTACGAGGGAAACGTCGTACGTGTAGACTTACACGCCCCACATGCCTCATGTGGTATATCACAGGCACTTCTCTCCTCTCTCTCTCTCTCTCTCTCTCTCTCACTTTCTCTCTCTCTCTCTCTCTTTCTCTCCCTCTCTCTCTCCTTACATCTTGCTTCTCTGTGCCCACCCACTTCACTTGTATTACCAGTGGTTATATCTCACACAGCCCTAACAACTCAAACACTGGGCGACAGGCTCCTGAAGTGTACTGTGCAATAATCAACCATACTGACTATTTCATAGGATACAGTACGAGGGAAACGTCGTACACGTAGACCGACGCGCCCCACACGCCTCATGTGGTACATCACAGGCACTTTTCCTCTCTCTCTCTCCCTTTCTCTCTCTCTCTCTCTCTTTCTCTCTCTCTCCCTCTCTCTCTTTCACCCTCTCGCTCTCTCCCTCTCTCTCTCCCCTCTCTCCTCCTCTCTCACTCCCTCTCTCTCGCTCTCTCTCTCCCTCTCTCACTCCCTCTCGCGCTCTCTCTCCCTCCCTTGATCTCTCTCTTGCCCTCCCCATCTCTCGCTCTCACCCTCCCTCCCTCTCTCTCTCCCTCTCTCTCCCCTCTCTCCCTCCCTCTCTCTCCCTCTCTCTCTTCCTCTCCCCCTCTCTCTCTCTCTCCCTCTCTCCCTCTCTCTCTCTCCCTCTCTCTCTCCCTCCCTCTCCCCCTCTCTCTTCTCCCTCTCTCTCCCTCTCTCTCCCCCCTTTCGCGCGCTCTCTCTCACTCTCTCTCTCTCTCCTCCTACATCTGGCTTCTCTGTGCATACCTTCTTCACGTGCATTGCCAGTGGTTGGATCTTACACAACCCCAATAACTCTAGGACTGGGCGAGGGGCTCCTGAAGCGCGTTGTATGACTAGCAACCATACTGACTATTTCGTAGGTTACAATATACCCCATGTGGTAGGTCGCAGGCACTTTTCCTCTCTTTGTCTCTCTCTGTCTCTCTCTGTCTGTCTCTCTCTCGCTCTCCTCTCTCTCTCTCTCTCTCTCTCCCTCTCTCTCTCTTCTTGCATGTCCACATACACTAGCATTTTGTCTGTTGAAGTGTGTCTATGTAAGTACACGTGTTCCTGCACACCAGTCCACCCAGACCAACAACACAATGGGGTCGTGGTCAATTTTACACGCCTCCTACCCCGCCCCCTTCTTTCTATGTGCTCACTGTACCGTAACATCCAGCACCGTTATACTAATACACCCGAGTTTTCCGTAGACATTCACAGGTCCGTACGTGAGGTGAGTATACAGTTTTCTTCTTCTCTAGAAACAGTTTTTCTATTAAACATTTTCTTCGACTAACATTCTTTTCAATTAACATTTTGTCAATTCTCATTTTCTCTTCATTGCTTCCATTTTTCCATGCATTTGTTCCTCTCGCCCTGTCATCACCTTCTAATGTAGTCACAGGAATTCTCCTTGACTGTATGTTGTGTTTGTGAATGTGTTTGTTTGCTGATGAAGGCTAACCGCCGCAACGTTCTGTATGTGTCGTAACTCTGTTATGTAAAGCTGCACTACTTTGTGTCATTATATATTGTTTAGTCGTCTTGAGTAAGGTTTGGTGGCCTTCTGACTGATATGATCATTCTTTTCTTTTGGTGGTATGTAATAGGCACATCAGGTTGTTCTTCTTTTGCTCCTTCCTTAGCCAATCGATCAGCTCTGTCGTTTCCGGGGACTCCACAGTGGGATGGTATCCACTGTATGGTGATCTTACGCTGACTGCTAAGTTCAGAAAGTAGTGTCCTCAGAACTGGCAATTTCCCAGACAGAAGCGCCTCTATTATGGATTTTGCATCTGTCAATATCACCACAGGTTGTGTACCATGGCTGGTATTTTGTAATTTCTCTGTGGCTATCTTGATTGCCTCAATTTCAGCATCATAGTTATGGCAGTACTTTCCTGTTGGAATTCTGGCCGTGTCTCTAGTATTATTTGGGTATTCTATGTACACTCCTGCTCCTCCATTTCGAACAGCATTTTGTGCTGACCCATCTGTGTAAACTCGGATCCATAAGTGCTATGGGTATTCGTCATCAAGGAAGCTGATAGTGGCTGTTCTGCGCTGTACACTGTTCTGTTCTTCCTTGTCAAATATTCCTCTCACTTTCTACTGGATTTGTAGCGATATTCTATGTTCATCTTTCCACGGGGTTCGCTCTAGAATGGTTGTCAGGGGGATACCAACTGTAAGAAAGATCGATGGTTTCTCTGCAGAGTAGTTTGGCCTGGTGGATGAAACTACTTCTTTTCAACCGCCCCATAGCTAAGTTTTCAAATCGGTTCTTCATAGGGTGGCCTGGCAAGCTGAGAAACTTTTCTGCTTGTATGAGTGTTTTTGTATCCCTGCGTTCTCTTAAAGCTTGTGTCCTCCCCATTTTCTCCATTGCTACTATAGGGGTTGATCTCATCCCTCCTATGATGACTCTAAGAGCTTGATTTTGCACCTTGTCCAGCTCCTGCAATGTAGTTTTTGATGCCGAACACCACGCAGTTGACCCGTATTCCAAGTGTGGTCGTATGCTCTGTTGATAAACTTTGCTAAGTATTTTCCCACTGGCTCCCCAAGTGGTTCCAGTTAGCTTTCTCAGGATGGCAATTTTCCTTCTGGCTTTTGCTAGTGCTTTTTTGATGTGTTTTCTCCATGTCAGCCTGTCGTCGAATGTTACACCAAGGTATGTTGGTTCCCTGTCTTCTCTTAGGGGTGTTCCATTTATCTGAATGCTCCCTGCCTTTTGTTTCGGAGAAAGGGTAAATAGAGTGGTGCTGCACTTGTCAGTGTTTATGCTTATACACCATCTATCCGCCCATGCAACAAATGTATCTACAGCTCTCTGTAACAATATGGTGGCCACTGATGCATTCCTGTTCATTTGCGCTCCACAAAACCAGGTCATCAGCGTACATTGCCGCTTTAATTCCATCGGGTAGATTAGCAACAAGATCATTGATGAAGATTAGAAAAAGTGTTGGGGACAGGACTCCGCCCTGGGGAACACCGTGACGCATTAGTACTTTCTTGCTCTTGAGACCGTATATCTGTACTCAGGCTCTTCTGTTGTGCAAGTATGCTTTTACCCATTTGTACATTCTTCCATTGACTTTACAGTTTCTCAGTTTCTTCATCAGACCTTCTTTCCAGACTTTGTCAAAGGCTTTCTTCAGATCTATCCAAGCCGCAAGTGTCAGGGTCTTAAACCTGGCTCGTTAAACCTAACACATGTGAGACAGTACAAGTACAACGTGATTTGACTTGAGACTCAACGACACGAAGTTTCAATGGATTTATTTACAGATCACATGCAATACAATCTAGAGATGATCATTTCAATACATAAGTTATAACAATACACTTACAGGCAACCCACAGCTTACAGTCTATCTCACAAGATGTACAAGCACTCGACTTTCGGGCACAGAACTACACGAAACCTTTCTCTCATCATACGTCCAGTCGAGTCCGAGTCCCAGAGCTGTCTGGCTATTTCTCGCAACGCGCCTGCCCACCTGAAGTGGCTTCACGAGGCCTGCGTGCGTCCTGCTTTGTCCTTGCCTGACCGCTGGCTGTCTCGTCAGCCAGCAACCTCACAGGCAGGTAACTAATACTCGCCTGGCGGGCGTAACGATGTTACAGCATCCCCGCTAGGGACTATTCGCCTGGCGGGCGTAACGATGTTCCTGCATCTCTGCTGGCAATACTTTAGACTCTGACATGCTCCCCGGGGCTTCTTCATGAAAGATGTCATCTTTCATGTATACTCTATATACATAGCGAGTTAATATTTTAACCTTGTCAGAGTCAACCCTTCTGTTATATACATTGGTGTAGAAATACATAAGAATACACATCTTGGCATAGAAACACATAAGACATGGACATTGTATCTAAAGACATGTGGTGTTCAACCTTTAACACTTGTCAAGTTTCATCCTCTCGATGGCTGATTACCTTAATTGCATTATTGACCCAGTCAGATCGGTAGTAACAGCTTCCCAAGCAACTACCTCGCAGCCTTTCAAAAAAAAAAGTAATAATATGCTTTTTGAAACAAAAAACATCTGGCAAGACCGTAATACGGCTTTATATAAGTCGCATTCAACGCTCAAACTCTGACCTCATTTGGCCAGTAGTTCTTGTGTCGGTCTGCAATGACGGTAACACTCTACCATGCCCAGTAGATGGCTTCTTGGCGTGTTAACAATCTGGCAACAACATGACTATTTATATACAACACATAATCGTATACATTTCAATTTATCGCCCTTGGTGTAATAATGTAATAACAATTAAATGAAAGGGACATAATTTCAAAAATTATGAAATATAATATCTTACCATAATTCTTCTATTTCTCAGCGTCATAGCTTGATGTTTCTCCATACTAGCGAAAAAATGTCGATAGTATGAATAAATTAATCAAGATATGATTCTAAGATTACACTAAATGAAAAATATTAATACACAATTCGTGTATTCGAAATTAATGAATCGTAAATAGTTTAGAAGTGTTATAACTTTTTAAGCTTTTGTTTGTCGTCTGCTAATTTTGAACTAAATTTCTAAATCATCCGGAAGTACACACGAACCGTTGATGTTGAAATTTGTAGAACACACTTGTTCCGGTCTGATGTAGTAACACGGAATGTGCAATGTTCTGATTGTTCATGTGTTGATTGTTTCACTGGAAAAACTTCTGGATTTCGATTGACTGCAGTGGTGTAGATGTCAATGTTCAGGTCACACTTTCACACACGGAGTTAAAATATCACTGGATATGTTCCAAATGCAGATACCACGGATAAATTGGACAGTTCGCTTGCGGTAAGTTCAGAGCGAATGTGGCACTGTTCTTGTTTCGTAATATATACAATTAATAAAGTTCACTTTCTACCACACACTACACAATTATTCACGACAATCACTACGTTAATAATAAAATAAGAAAACTATATATATTGGGGATAAACCCTATCACATCATATAATAGACATACACAGCTTGCGTGAAAAAAAAAAAAAACGTCACTGATGGATGGCTGTGTTGGTCTGAGTGTATTTTACACACTGCACTCAGACATTGGTGCTTACTGGGTCGGTCGGACAACGGGACAAAAGATCGACAATCGTGTTGGTTCTGCCCGCAATGTGTCGAACTTCAAAGCTGTAATCTTGAAGTTTAAGAGACCAGCGAGCTATCATTTGGTTGGAAGGTACACCTGAATTGATAAAACTCAATGGACTACTGTCAGACTCCACAATAAAATGACGTCCCAGGAGGAATCTGGACAATTTAGTTATACCCACCACTAGAGCTAGGGCTTCCAACTGTGGTGTTGACCAAGCACGTTCTCTCGGTTTTAATTTTCGGGAGACAAAGTACACAGGATGTAGGATGTTATTGTGCTCCTGTAACAAGACTGCTCCAATCGCCACGGAGCTCGCGTCTGTGCGTAATCTGAAAGGGATTTGTAAATTGGGCATTTAGAATGGGATTGTTTAAGCTATTATCAGAAAAATAAGATAATACTTTCTGGAATGCAAATTTTAGGCATTGATTGTTTACAATTTTCTCGGGTTGATCTTTTGTTAGTCGGTTAGTAAATACCTCGGTCAGTTCAGCAAAATCTGGTATGAACTGCCTATAATAATTTATAAGTCCCAACAAACTTCTGACTTGCTTTTTCGTAGTCGGAAGTGAGAGTTTTAGTATCTTGGACACAATGTTATCGTCTGTCGTGACAAAGCCATTAGATATTTTGTACCCCAAGAAGGATATTTCCTGATAGGCTATGTCTACTTTTGCAGGCTTTACCGTCAGTCCGTGTTGTCTAATGCGTTCAAATGTCTGTTCTAATGTCTTTATGTGGTCTGTCATCGTCTTTGTGTGAACACAAATGTCGTCTATGTAACAAATAATATTCGGTATGTCTACTAGTAGAAGTCGTGTCATACGTACGAATGTCGCTGGGGCATTGACAAGCCCAAATGGAAGTTTGCACCATTCGTACAGTCCCCAAGGTGTGGCAAATGCTGTCAGATGTCTGCTCTGTTCGTCTACCGTTATTTGCCAGTAACCTTTAGTCATGTCTACCTTCGTAAAGAACCTAGCGTCTGTCAGTTCTGTCAGCAGATCTTCAGAGTTGGCCATTGGCTCTAGATCTAAAAGAGTTATCTTATTTAATTTCCTATAGTCGACACAGAGTCTTATTGTGTTGTCCTTTTTGCGTACTATGACCATTGGAGATGAGAAATTTGATTGGGATCGTCTAATGATGTTGTTTTTTTCTAAGCTAATGATCTCTTGATGTAAGTGTTCTTTGTAATGCAATGGAATGGTGTATGGTCTGCATTTTATGGGTGTATTTGACGTGAGTGTGATGTGATGTTGTACTAATTCTGTTTGTCCTGGGTTGTTGGAGAAAATGGTGTTGTACTGTTGTATGAGATGTTTGCAACTGTCTGTTTCTGCTTGAGTTAACTTTGGGTTGATTTTAATTTCCTTCAAGCAGTTTGTCGTGTCTAATGCAGGTGTTGGAATTTCGTCACTAGCCTCGTCATCTTCATGGTCTATTATCACTGTACAGGCTGTTGTATCGTCTTGTTCGTTGTCTCTATTGTAATATGGTCTTAGCATATTGACGTGGAATATTTTGTGTTTGTCTTTTATTTGAATCTCGTAGTCTACAGGTGAAATCTGTCTCGTCACTTTAAATGGTCCTTGCCAAGAATCGGTCAATAAGTGTCTGTCACTAGGTAGGAGAAGAAGAACGTCCTGTCCAGGTGTCAACGTTATTGTCCTGTTACCTTTGTCAGCATATTGTCGATATGTAGCACCAGATAATTTTAGTGCATCCTTTGCAATTATACAAGATTTGATGATTCTTTCACGCAATGATGTAACGTATACGTATGATGATATGGGTTTGAGTAAAGGAGTGGATTCAGTTAACATTTGATGATAGATGCTTAATGGGCCACGTAGTTTGGCACCATAGATAAGTTCAAAAGGAGAGAAACCTGTACTAGCATGTGGCACCTCGCGATAAGCAAAGAGAATAGCAGTTAAATATACGTCCCAGATATTGGGGTGCTCTTGCGTGACTTTAGCAAGCATATGCTTTAAATCACCGTTAAATTTTTCTATAATTCCACTCGAGTGAGGATGGTACGGGGAATTGAAACATTGCTTCACTCCTAACATTTTGGTGAAAGCTTGAGTAGATGCGGCAATGAACTGACTTCCCCTATCTGATTGGATTGTGTCTGGAAATCCTATCCGTGAAAATATATGGAAGAAAACTTCCATTATATCATTGGCAGTTATGTTCTTTAGCGGAATCGCTTCAGGCCAGCGGCTACATTGATCAATGATGGTTAATATATATTTATTCCCTCTGGTTGTTATCTGATTAAGAGGGCCCACTATGTCGACAGATATTTTCTCAAAAGGTCGACTGGCTAAGTCAGTAATTTGTAACTTTGCCTGTGGGTGTTTACCTTTCTTTACAAGTTTTTGGCAGATGTCACAACTCCTGCAATATTTCTTAATGTCATTGCAGAATTTGGGCCAATAAAACTGTGATAATAATCTTGATCTGGTCGTAGCGTATGCCATATGCCCTGCAAGAGGTATATCATGGGCAAGATGTAAGGCTTGCTTACGATACTCAATTGGCAAAACAGTTTGCTCTGTTGTGGTGTCACCTCTGGTATAATACCTGGTGAGGATACAATTTTTCAAAGCAAAATGCCATCTTGCATTTTTGGTTACCTTTGGCTTTTGGCCGATCAGATTAAAATATTTCGACAATGAAGGATCAGCCTTTTGGGCTGTTACAAAAGTCTCCTTCGTGGTTTTAGGAGGTAGTAATACTGGGCTAAGCATTTCTATAGCCTCAGTCTGATTAATTTCATCTTGCATTCTAGCAGTAGATCTAGTTACTGCGTTCACACATTCAATGATATCAGATGGTGATGAAACAGTGTTATCAATGATGTCATGAGATCTTAGTGCTACATTAGCTACCATACATTCATTAGGTGGTACAACATTATCAATGATGACATTTGATGGTGATGTTGTGATCTCATTTATGCAAAGAGATGTTATGTCATGAGGCATATCATTTACCTCTGGTAAATTTCCAATTATAATATCACACACAGGGTTTGTTAATGCTGCGAATTTTACTTCCCCAGTGAGGAAAGGTGTTTGAATATATGCCCATGCTAGTGGGTACTTTTCAATATTGCCAGAGAATGTTCTGCATGTTACGTGCCTGCCTGTATAGTCTGTAGGCATTATGAACGTTCTCTTCAGTCCAATCAGTGAACTTCCCGTGTCCCGAAGGACTGTAGCAGACTTGCCATTCACGTATCCCTGATGGATGTTTATTCTGCCTTTGGAGTCTATTACCAAATTAGCTTCTTCATTGGCAATAGGAATGGAGTGGCCGCATGTTAAAATGCCATCTTCATAAAAGGTATTACAAACAGTACATTTATTTGCGTTAAACATATCAAAAGCCTGTGCTTAGTTCACAGGGTGTTTCTCTGATTGTTCTTCATCTGATGATGAACTATCAAATAAGGCGGCATTGGCTTTCTTGGTCATTTGCCTACCTTTACAATCATGGCGATAATGTCCATACGCCTTACAGAGGAAACATTTACGCAAATTTCTAAAGGATTTACGCTCCTTATCTTGTCTGTTTACGATGTTCTGTAAATATGTAAGATATGCGGGGTTCTTGTCGCACATCTCGCCTTGATGATGTGAAATTCTACAATATTTACAATGGTTGTACTTCTCAGATGTAGGCTTATAAGGTTTTTGCCTACTATAGGGTTTGTCATAGTTAGCCGATGCTACAAAATTTGTATCAGTAGCTTCACTGGCAAAACAATGTTTGTTGGCTGTGTAATAAGCCGAACCACGCCTCTCAATCTGCTCTACACTCGTACATTCATTCTCTTGCAAAAATTTTGAAAATGCTGATGGAATGGATGAAATGACTTTATCTCTAATGATAAGAACCTCTAACTTTTGATAGTTCTTATCAATTTTAGCTGCTGAAGTCCATTTGGTAAATATGTCTCGGACTAAGCAGAGGTAGTCAGAGAACGTTTGAGTCGGTTTGGGGCTCAACTTGCTGAATTGTTCTCTGTAACCTGCCTCATCTAACATAAAATGTGCCATAATCTTTGATTTTAGATAATGGTAATCTTTTCTGAGGTCTTTGGGGATAGTCTCTATGACTTTCAGAGGCTCCCCTGATAAACTTCTCATATAAATTATATTCCATTCTGACAATGGAATCTGGTAATGGTCCATTAAAGTCTCAAAATTTTGGGTGAAGGCTGCAATGCAGTCACCCGAGGTATAATTTCTTACGATACCTTGATATTTCTTGTACTGGTTTTCTTTCTCCAGTCTCTCAGATTTCTTAGACTCTTTGTTTATAGCAGTCTCAGTATCAAGTTGTTTAATCTTTAGTTGCAATTCCAGCTCTTCCCGCTTACTTTGAGCTGCTATCTCTGCCTTTTTCAGTTCGATGTCTAACTCTGCTTGTTTTGTCTTTGCAGAAAGTTCTGCTTGTTTTGTTGCGGTTGCTGCTTCTGCTTGCTTTAAGGCTGTTTCTGCCTCTACTTGCTTGGCAGCTCTTTCAGTCTCTGCCTGCTTTAATGCTCTTTCAGCTGCTCTTTCTTCACGCTCGTGGTATTCAGAGTATTTCTTCTCACTCCACTTCGTTAGTTCATCACCTGTTAACTTTAACTTTAACCCCATATCGATGAAATCATTTAATGAAGACATGATGGAAAATTTAAATGAAATATCAGACACACAATTTGTTACAAGTTGTTAGTAAAGTGAACAATTTACAATTGTGTTCTACTTACAATATGTGTCTAAATTTGCATCCGAAGGTATATAGAAAGAAAAATATACTCAAGTGTACTGGATGCGGTGGAGAACAGTTGAAATTCGGGCTAGGAACTGTAGGGTCGCTACTTCAAAACACAAATGACCTCTACGGGCAAGGGTTTCAGATGGCACAGAAAACCTGCTTTGTTATTGGAGGAAATAAATTAGCGTCTATTTGATGTGGTGTGTATGCTTGTCACTAAGTTTTGATTAGGTTTGTATGGCGTTGAGTGTAATTGTAGGTCGTAATGTCGTCAGTCAACAATTTTTTTTTTTCAAACCACAAGTTACTTTCTTTCCGAAACTTTCTGCTTTACACAATTCACTTTACAAAGACAAGCTGACTATATCTCAACACTCTACAACATTGATGACACATCACTTACATTAAGATGACATTCAGTAAGGACATAGACATCAAGTTTACAAGATGGCGACAAGGTCACAATGGCGACAACTTCACAATGTCGACAAGGTCAAAACGGTGACAAGTTCCACAATCACAAATGTTTTACACGTTTACAAGATCAAACAATATGTATGTACTTTACGTTCACATCTAGTTTCCATGTTTAAACAATGTAATAATATATACCAAAATGAGCCTTCACAATCACATTTAAATGTACTCTAAAGTTGGACAAAAATTTCTAAGTTCACAACTCTAGGTTTAAATGTTAATTACTTAAACCACGTTCATTTTAAAGCCGGACGAATGCCACCACGTCCACACATGTCAGGGTCTTAAACCTGGCTCGTTAAACCTAACACATGTGAGACAGTACAAGTACAACGTGATTTGACTTGAGACTCAACGACACGAAGTTTCAATGGATTTATTTACAGATCACATGCAATACGATCTAGAGATGATCATTTCAATACATAAGTTATAACAATACACTTACAGGCAACCCACAGCTTACAGTCTATCTCACAAGATGTACAAGCACTCGACTTTCGGGCACAGAACTACACGAAACCTTTCTCTCATCATACGTCCAGTCGAGTCCGAGTCCCAGAGCTGTCTGGCTATTTCTCGCAACGCGCCTGCCCACCTGAAGTGGCTTCACGAGGCCTGCGTGCGTCCTGCTTTGTCCTTGCCTGACCGCTGGCTGTCTCGTCAGCCAGCAACCTCGCAGGCAGGTAACTAATACTCGCCTGGCGGGCGTAACGATGTTACAGCATCCCCGCTAGGGACTATTCGCCTGGCGGGCGTAACGATGTTCCTGCATCTCTGCTGGCAATACTTTAGACTCTGACACAAGTACCAGCTTCTTCTCTTGGAATGCATTCTCAACTTCTTGGGAGAGGTAGGTTGTCTGATCTTCCGTAGAGTAGCACTGCCTAAAGGCAGCCTGTTGTGGTACAAGGATGTTTTCACTTTCAATGTACCACTGTAGTCTGTGATTGATGACGCGTTCCATTGTTTTGCAGAGACAACTGGTGAGGCTAATGGGTCTGTAGCTGAAGGCAATGGAACTGTCTTTCCCAGATTTTAGAAGGTGTATCATGATTGCTTCTCTTCAGACTTGCGGAACACTGCCCAAGGTCCATGTATTATTAAAGATCTGTAGCAGCTTTGCTCTGGCCTCTGTTCCTAGGTTCCTGATCATTTCATTGGAGATACCATCAGCTCCTGGTGATTTTCTCATTTTCAGTTTTGATATGGCTAGCTCCAGTTCACTGAATGTGATAGGTGTCTCCATAACCTCATGTACAATTTCCTTCTGTCCTGTATTTTGCCATTTCTCTCGAATCTCTTTTTGTTTCTCTGGACTAATTTCAATATTGTTATCTTGTGCGAATGAGTCCGCAAAATGGTCAGCTGCTTGCTTTCCTGTTAAGATGTTTCCGTCTTTATGTAGCGCAATTTTTGAGTTTCTCCCTGTGCCCTCATCGTTAAGCTGTTTTATTAACCTCCATAACTTCCTTGTGTCTCTTTCAAAGTTCAGTGACTCTGTTTTCTCCTGCCAGCTTTTCCGTCTAGCCTGCAGTTGGGCCCTTTGAAATTTGGCTTTTGCGTGCTGATATTTATTGTGGTGCTCTTGGCTGGGATTGGCCTCTGCTTGTTTTCTACATACATCCACATCGTTATGCAACTGTTCCAGATCACTATTTCAGTAGGGTTTATAATGTTTACGGGCTCCTCATGGTATTGTTTCTCGTGCTGCCTGTAGTATGCATTTCCCAAACTCATCAACTACTTTATTTATGTCCTTCTCAGTGTTCAGGTTTCTAACCAGTATGCTGGTGCGATGCTTGTACATTGCACAGTCTGCTTTCTTGTAGTTTCACCTCGAGAGGGTGCTGCTTTCACTTACAAGGTCATTTTCAACAGTTAGAAAGACTGGCCGATGGTCACTGCCACCAAGCTGTTTCCCAACAATTCGTGTAATGTTCCACTCCAGGTCTGGTGAATGAAACGCCAGGTCAGGTGTAGTTGTAGAGTGCCATGATCTCGAGTAGAAGGTATGTGGGTCAGACGGCTTGTTAATCAGGATGAATCTATTCTGATCCTGATCTTCCAATCTTCCAATCTCTCTCCTCTCTGGTCCATGTGATCATAGCCCCAGCTCTGCGAGTGGCTGTTGAAGTCGCCACACACAATCATTTTTCCTTTTAATGGTAGTGTGTCCAGTGCCTGTGGGCGGTCATTTGGACAGTAGTAATTGATCAGGTGAAAGTCTGTATTGTCTGTCTTAAGTTTAAGAGCCTGATACTCAGCCCCTTCCATGTGAACTTCAATTTGGGAAGCAGGAATGTTGTTTTTGACAAGAGTCAGTATCCCACCCTTTCGCCTGTCCTTTCGGTCAGATCGGTAACACTGGTAGCCTCTGATTTTGAAGGCTATATTTTCGTTCAGGTGAGTTTCTTGCAAGCAACATACACTTACATTTTCATTGGCCAAGATGTTTTCTAGTTCTATTCTTTTTTTGTTGATACCCTCTGCATTCTAGTGCATTATTTTAAGTCTTTGGTACGGCCAGACGGTCTATTGTCAGGCCCTCTGGCTCCGCTGGACATCTGAGAAGGACCTCCCTTATTTGTGGTTAGACCCTTACGAGGCATAAGGCCCGGCACTGCACCTGTTTGTGGGACCATAGCAGGGCGAGCACCATAACATGTAGCAGTTGTCAACAAAATTCACGGCGTTATTGCGTGGCAGCCTGATTTCTGTGGTGCGCCTCCTGGCTGGCTGCTTCCGTCTTCAGCACCTATCTTTTGCAAGAGTAGACTATGGTCTTACTCGACACACGAAAACATAATTACATTACAGATTAAAATGAAACAAAACATGTCCCCTAGATATTTACCAAAAAATGTTTCGTCTGTATTAAAAATCAAACATGCATCTTAAGTATACGAAACAAAACATGTCGTTTATAGTACAAGCACAACTGTGTCTCGCTATATAAAAACACATCTTCTCCCATACAGATTAGATACAACAAAAACAAACGTGTCCCTTATATATAGAACAAAAACAAAAGTATATTAGAGATAAAACACAAACAAAAGTGTTCCTTATAGATAAAACAAAAACGCAATTGTCCCTTATAGATAAAACAAACACAAGAAATTTTTTTAAATATTAAAAATCAAACGTACTCCCTAATGGTAATAACAAACAATATCCCTAATTGTAAAAACACATCTTATTCCATGCAGATAAAAAAAGTGTCCCCTATGGATCTGTCTGTGTACGTTCACTAGCTTTGAGCTTAAGCGTAGTCCATACACGTGATACTGCTACTAATGCACGGGACTGATTTTTCTGTGTAGATTAGCTTTCCCTATCACCAATGTCCCTCGCCATCAGGAGAACCCACTCGGATTTTCTGAGGTACTTGTAATTTACGTCTTCAAATCAAGGACGAGAAGTCAACATTTTAGTCGAACTGATCGGTGTATTGGCTTAACTCGTTACCCCAGCATCAGCATGCAGGAAGTTTAAGATCGAACACTCTTATCGATTCCTTCATGCTGACTCTACCCCTACCAAAAATATATGTATATAAAAGAAAGTGTGAATTTGTTTATTTGGCCTCTTTAATGCCAGCTTGTATATATAGGCAATGTTTCTCCAAAGTACAAATTAAGAAGCGCTTGGAGGAAACAGAAATGTGTTTTCTGAGACCTATGTTGCGAATACACTAGACTGCCAGAGTAACTAGCAACTCATAATCATCAAGTGCCTTGACTGCCGCACGCGATCAGTTTCTCTGCATCTTGGGATTGCCAACATCATGTACGAGGGGAAGTCAATAAGTAAGTCACAAATGGCTGTAGAAAACTGTAAAATAACTGTAATTTACTGCCAATATAGTACCTTGTGGTGTATAGCAGAGGGGTCTTTGAGCCTGAGGAATTAAGGCCGCCTGGCTAGTGCAGTCGCAGCGAACTGTGCAGGTTAGGATTTTCTTTTTGCCCCCGACAGAAAAAAATCCCACACCTTACAGAGGGATCGAACTCGGGTCTTCCGAAGGAAAGTCGGCGTTCTAGCCACTCGGCCAGCCGCTCCTCAATGGCTGTAGAAAAATAACTAAATATGATAACAACTTGAAACCAGTTTATTTTTATACAAACATTGCCCCTTTATTTCTCAGCGTAATTTCCACCACTATCGTTTTATCAGTCCTCCCAAACCGGTTGCATAGAACTGCGTGCTCTGTTTTCTAAACCACGTTTTCACTTCATATTAAATTTCCGCGTCATTCGCGAAATGTCTCACGCCAAGGTGGTTTTTCAGTGGACCAAAAAGATGGGAGTCGCTAGGGGTTAAGTCGGGGCTGTAAGGTGGATGTTCCAGAACTTCCCACCGTAGTTGGTTAATTTTCTCCTGACTTAATCGAGCTGTATGTGGTCTGGTATTGTCATGAAGAAACAACACTCCTTAAGTCAGCAGTCCTGGACGTTTTCGTCGAATTGAATCATGAAGCATGGATAGAACTTCACAGTACGATTCAGAATTCACATTGTCACCTTTCTCGTGAAATTGGTTAAAAGCACTCCTTGAAATTCCCAGGACACTGTCAGCATAACCTTCCCTGCAGATGGCGTAATCTTGAATTTTTGGACACAATGCGAAGAAGGATGTTTCCATTGCACTGAAGCACGCTTTGATTTGGGATGGTAGTGGTGCATCCATGATTCATCCCCAGTAACAATCCTGTTCAGTATGTCTTCTCCATCTTCGTATCGACAGAGATGATGCAAGGACACGCCAGATCGGTTCATTTTGTGTTCCCCCTTCAATTGTCTGGGTACCCACCTTGAGTACACTTTCTTAAATTTCAAATGATCATGCATTATGCTGTATGCTGAACCACGTGAGCACCCTATTTAAGATGCTACAGAGTCTACAGTTACTCGCCTGTCACCTCTAATCAGCTCCTCCATCCGCTGCAAGGATGCTTCTGTCGCAATCTCAACAGGACGACCAGATCGGTTTTTATCAACAATTTTAGAGCGTCCTTGAGAAAGATTTTCTACCTAGCTATCCACTACTTTACGGGACAGAAATTTGTCAGCATAAGCAGGAAGCATTTCTTTATGAATGTCCTTTGAAGGCAGTCCTTTTGACCACCAAAAAAAAAAAAAAAAAAAAAAACGCACAACAGTACGTTGATCTTTGGTTTTACACTAAGTAAGTACAGCCTATGCGCATGAGACACATAGTGCCACCTGACGAACGGGAATATAAAGTTCGATGGTGCTGCCACCTAATGACACCCGTAGAAAACACCAACTAAATTTACATGCCATCCCACATACCTGTGTGACTTACTTATTGACTCGCCCTCGTACAATTTCTTATTTTAACTCACTTCCGTGCCATGACACAAGACTGGCATGGATTTTCTCTCGCTGTCTTCTCTATTTCTCTTTCCACATATCTTTCCAGTTGTCACAACATGTTTCAGCTGTTGTATTCTCATGAAATGGCTAACAGTTATAATATAAGTTGTATTTATATCTTAGCCTCCCTGAGAATGCTCATATTATTCATTGTGGCTATCCAGTGATATTTCCGCCTTCTTATATGAAACTACATCTCCGAAATTTCTAGGCATATTTTTAGCTGTTTACAAATTGTCCATGATTCGCCACCATATGTAACATGCAAGAACGCATTTTAAACTTCCAGTGAAAAGGAAGTGTAGCATACAATGATCTCTATTTCAAAGAATGCAGTATTGGTGCTTGTCCTATTCTGTTCTGTATCTCCGTAATACATCTTCCATCTGAGGTTGTTGATGTGCCTAGATATTTGAATTTCTGCACTTGCCCCAAAATAACATCATTTACTTTAATTGCATATTTAATTAAGCATAATCTGTTTCTTTGAAATAATCTTTATATTCTTATTATTCAAACTAAGTACCATTTTTTCGACTTTCTACAGCCATTGTATCTATCATCAAGGTGTTCCTTCTGATTTGTTGCTCTCAAAACAGTGTCATCAGCGTAACTAAGTTACCAAGATCCCTGACATATTTTCTGTAGGTCTCATTATATGTTCAGTGTACAATGACCACAAATCAGGAGACATTACACAATCTCGGCTCGCCTCTCTTCTTTATCCACTGAAATTTTCATAAAAGAAAGTTGATTCGTATGGCTGTGCTTTGATGCCAATATATATTCTTTATTATTCGCAGATCTTTGCGTCAGTGTTTAGTTGTTCTAGTAGTTTGATTATTTCCTCGTGTTTAACATTGTCAAATGATTTTGTATTGTCTATGAAGCACAAGTACATATCTGTTTTCACTTCTATAACTCTTTCTAATAGTGTCCTGAATATATATATATATATATATATATATATATATATATATATATATATATATATATATATATATATATATATATATATATATATATATATATATATTATTTCTTGTGCCCTTTCCCTCTACACATCTACATTGTTCATCGCTAATGTCGTAACAGCTTTGACGTGGATCCCATACGACTTATTATGCTTTGATCTCCGCATTCTAAGACGCCTGTTATCTTTAGCAAAGCTATAAAATTTAATTTTTGGCTGTTTGTGATTTCTTGGCAAGTTTACGTTCTGTAGTTTGCCATTGCTTTCTGAACGACCAGCTCTCACTTCATCGTATGAAAACCAACGCAAAACGGGCTGCTGCTAAATCCCGCAGCTGTCTTTCGAACGCGGTATGCCGGATTACGAATTGCGTATGTAACTCCTTCGCCACAAATCCATAAAGATGAATGTTGATAGGTTACTAGGAATGTACCAACTATTGTAGGTGTCATTTAGAAATGTTGTCAATATTCCGATCCCAATATTTCGATAGGCTGTAAGCATGTCTTCTCTTTGCACTGTATGCCACGGACCACTGTACAGCAGATAACATCGTCACGACACCGTGTGATGATTACAACTATTAAAGCAACATTCCCTACCTCTACATTTAGCATCCATACAACCACCCTGAAACAAAGAGGTATTATATCCGTTTAAGACCAGATACACGAGTGCGAGAGAGAAACATGACCTGCCGAGACCGAATGAGATTCCTGTGTTCTTTGTACAATCCCTCAGAGACAGCGATCTGGCAGGCGGGAAGCGCACGTGAGCTAATGATGTGCAAACAGGACTCCCACCTCCCAACTGTACGGCTGTAATTGTGTAATTTAACGGCGTGTTCTGGGTCATAAACGTTTGGCCCCGTTGTGTTCTTCGTTGGGACCTTCTGCCCTGTATGAACTGGCAGGCCTTGGGGTGACTCGTTGCTGTCAAATGGTGGAAAGTTGTGGTTTTCAAAGAAAAAGAGGACATTCCTGTTTTCGTGCATTTGTCTGTACAAGCATAACCGCTGTGTATACTCAGTTGCGTGCCCTGTTATACAGAACGTCCCAAATCACCATTAGCCTTTGTCATGACAGTGGGCGGTCATGTTTCGCAACCTCACACTATCAGTATTACACAGGAGATCAATTTGGGAACCAGTTAAGGCCACTGAAACAGTTACATAAATAAACACACGTAGTATTGTTTGGCGCTCACAGAAGGAGAGGAAAGAGGTAAAGACTAGAGGACGCACTAGACAACATACAATTTGAAAGTTATAGTTACCGACCGGGATTCGAACCTGTCTCATCCAAATGACGACAGCGTCTCGGTGCAGGAACAAGTGTACTTCAACGCATGGCCATCTAGACACTCCAAAAAAAAAAAAGTCTTCATTAGACATGTCTATCATACACATGAACCTACAACTATGGAATACGGACAGAATTCGTATCAACCCATTGAGATAGCACCATAGGTCTCATACACAGCATTTACGGTCCGATGTGTTTGTGTGTTCGTTATTTGACCTATGCTGGTTTAATATAAATTATGACACCTATGGTGCTATCTCAATGGGTTGATACAAATTCTATCCGTATTCCATAGTTGTAGGTTCATGTGTATGATAGACATGATTAATGAAGACACTTTTTTTGGAGTGCCTAGTTGGTCATACATAGAAGTACACTTGTTCCTGCAGCGAGGCGCTGTCACCATTTGGAGGTGTGTTTACACACGATCAATAGAGTCGTGGATCAGCTCTATGTTCTTGTCTCGACCATTCGATATGGTTAAGCCATCCAGATATTTACTTTTCTGTTTTCCGATTTTTTATTTCTCTCTCAGTATTGCCAGTTGACACTAAGTTTTCTAGTTTATTATTTCTCATAATGTGCCAAAATATTTTGACTGTCTACGTCTGATGTCTGTAATCAGTTTAGGGCTTTCATCTGTTTCTTTGAGGATTTGCTCATACCACTGCTGGGATGAACTATGGCCACTGAATTGATAACACAGCGCACTACAAAATACCGAACGTAATATTACATAGAAAATCACAGACAGCAATAAATGATGGGGATGTATGCCATCAGTAATATCAGATATTGCTGACAACGAACAGGATGCGGTTATTGTACACAGTGAAAACTAGGGCTTGAATTAAATTGCAAGAAAACAGAGATTATGGCGGTCTCTAAGAAGAAAGAGATAGCACAGTGTAATAAACGGGCAAATGGGGATACTCTTAAACAAGTGAATAGGTATCGGAACAGTCATAACATCTGATAGGTGTGTCTTTGAGAGATTAGAACAAAAGTCACTATGACGAAGATTGCATTTTGCAAGATGGATAAAATGCTGACCAATGAAAAGATGTCAGTTGCAATGAGAAATAGTGTTAGTTAGTTGCTTGTCCTTTATAGGACGTCGCAGTCAACCCCAGAATTTTAAAGCTGTTTGTGACTTTTTGGCAAGTTTACTTTCATTAGTTTGCCATTAGCTACTGAACGTAAAACTTGCCAAGACATCACCAGCAGCTGAAAAATGCTGATGCTGAGTGCAATGTCCTGTAAAGGATATGCGAAAAAAAAAGTTTGCCATTGCTTTGTAAACGACCGGCACTCATACCACTGCATGAAAACCAGCGCTGGGCGGCTTACTTCAAAATCGCCTTCAGCTGTGTTTCGAACGTGGTATGTGGGATTATGAATCGCATTCGTAAGCACTTCGCCACGGCGCCGTCAAGCACACCAGAATTCGTACATAGAAAGTCTTAGTGGCGAAGTGATTATACAGCTTGCCTCGCGATAACAAAGTTATGGATTCGAATCCGGTCTATGTAGGTCAGTTCACGAGTGCAGTTTTCTCGGAGATTGTTGAGAGTCGTCGTTGAAGCTACTTAGTTCGTGATTTTGGCAGGCTGCCCTGCGGAAAGAGACTTAGCACCATGGGATAAGACCCTGTGCGATGAAGCCAACCACCTTGCTTATTAAACCAGTGCCATTTTAATTCGTACCTGACTTTTCCAAATCATATCGTGATGTAATTAAATGCTACAGTTTCGTCTCTTATTACCACGAAGCCTTTCCCTTGTGTTATGAGGGTGCCTATCAATACCATTGCATTAATTTTTCACGGTATTTCCTCAGCGATTGATTTTCATCGTTGATGTAGTTTCTGTCCTTAACGTCGTTGTAGTCGTCATCTTCATCTTCTCCGTCGTCAACATACTCGCCGTCACCGCCGCTTTACTTACATCAAGGCATAGACAAATTATCAGCAAACAAACTGATATTTTCTCTTGGAGATAGCGAGATGAGGAGAAACATTATCGCCCACGCCACTTAATGATAATGCTTAGTGAGTTAGTTAGTTAGTCGACAGATCATCCTCATTGCACATCGAACCATTCAGTCCATAAGTGCTCGGATCCCCTCCTCAGCAAATCCCGCAGAGTGTAGCGGCTAACGACACCAGTTCTGTGTTGGTTTATCAATCTTCTTTGGCTTCCTGCGTTCTTGTTTGGCCACCCCTCTTTTAATTTGCTGTTCTCGCAGTCTGACCATGGTTGTAGATTCACAGTGATCACTTGGTTCTCGCAAAAGTCTTACTTCTCGTAGAGCATACAGAATGTCATCCTGGTCCATGGCGCGTCCGCCCTCCACCGTAGCCTCACCTGCGAGCTTGTCAGCCTGCATGATAATGCGACATAAAGAAAGTACTTAGCAAGAAATAAAACATTGAAACATTAACAACAACCTTATAATACGTAACTAGAAATCTGATTTCTTACACATAAATTTTTCTTTCACAAAAGGTAATACTGCCATTGTGACAAAAGCTCGAGCCATCATGCGAGTCAAAATATTTGGTTACTCTTGAGAGTAACGATGTCACTTTTATTTATTTGGCTCTTAGTATATCTAAACTAAAACCTGGTTGCCCATTAGATGGTCGTTGAGCCAACTTTGATTATGCCTGATTCATTGCATTCTGTGGTGAGTAGGCAGTCACAAAATAGGGCAATAAGTGATTTAGAATACCTAGGGAGATAGTGTATGTGTGTGTGTGTGTGTGTGTGTGTGTGTGTGTGTGTGTGTGTGTGTGGGTGTGTGTGTGTGTGTGTGGGTGTGTGTGTGTGTGTGTGTGCGCGTATGTTTGTGAATAAAAGAACAGACAGACAGACAGACAGACAGACAGAAACATAGATAGATAGACAGACAGACAGACAGACAGACAGACAGACAGACAGACAGACAGACAGACAGACAGACAGACAGACAGACAGACAGACAGACAGACAGACAGACAGACAGACAGACAGACAGACAGACAGACAGACAGACAGACAGACAGACAGACAGACAGACAGACAGACAGACAGACAGACAGACAGACAGACAGACAGACAGACAGACAGACAGACAGACAGACAGACAGACAGACAGACAGACAGACAGACAGACAGACAGACAGACAGACAGACAGACAGACAGACAGACAGACAGACAGACAGACAGACAGACAGACAGACAGACAGACAGACAGACAGACAGACAGACAGACAGACAGACAGACAGACAGACAGACAGACAGACAGACAGACAGACAGACAGACAGACAGACAGACAGACAGACAGACAGACAGACAGACAGACAGACAGACAGACAGACAGACAGACAGACAGACAGACAGACAGACAGACAGACAGACAGACAGACAGACAGACAGACAGACAGACAGACAGACAGACAGACAGACAGACAGACAGACAGACAGACAGACAGACAGACAGACAGACAGACAGACAGACAGACAGACAGACAGACAGACAGACAGACAGACAGACAGACAGACAGACAGACAGACAGACAGACAGACAGACAGACAGACAGACAGACAGACAGACAGACAGACAGACAGACAGACAGACAGACAGACAGACAGACAGACAGACAGACAGACAGACAGACAGACAGACAGACAGACAGACAGACAGACAGACAGACAGACAGACAGACAGACAGACAGACAGACAGACAGACAGACAGACAGACAGACAGACAGACAGACAGACAGACAGACAGACAGACAGACAGACAGACAGACAGACAGACAGACAGACAGACAGACAGACAGACAGACAGACAGACAGACAGACAGACAGACAGACAGACAGACAGACAGACAGACAGACAGACAGACAGACAGACAGACAGACAGACAGACAGACAGACAGACAGACAGACAGACAGACAGACAGACAGACAGACAGACAGACAGACAGACAGACAGACAGACAGACAGACAGACAGATAGATAGATAGATAGATAGATAGATAGATAGATGCGCATTTACGGATAAAAAAAAGCTCTAGAAGATAAAGAGAAGCATACATGAGAGAAAATGTGATTTTTTTTATTAACCTGTGTAAGACGCACACTTTCACACATACACATACATTCTCACGCATACATGCAACCAAACACACACACACACACACACACACACATATTCTCTCTCTCTCTCTTTCTCTCTCTCTCTCTCTCTGTCTCTCTCTCTCTCGCATACATGCAACTACACACACTCTCTCTCACGCATACACGCAACTACATACACACATACACTCTCTCGCGCATACATACAACCACACACACACACACTCTCACGCATACATGCTACCACACACACAACACACACACACACACACACACTCTCTCTCTCTCTCTCTCACGCATACATGCCACCACACACACGTACACACAACTCACACTCTCTTTCTCTCTCACGCATGCATGCAACATCACACACACAGAGACTCTCTCTCCCTCCCCCCTCTCTCTCTCTCTCTCTCTCTCTCTCGAACGCATACATGCAACCTCACACACACACACACACACACACACACTCACGCATACACACAATCACACACACGCACACACACACACACTCTCACGAATGCGTGCAACCACCACACACACTGTCTCTCTCACCCATACATGTCACCACACATAAACATCTCTCTCTCTCTCTCTCTCTCTCTCCCACGCATGCATGCCACCACAAACACACACACACACACGCACACAATCAGGGTGATAAAAACGAGAGATAGAGACAGCGACCCGCGCGGCGAGAACTGAAGAGGTCTCGACGGAGCACGAGAGCATGCGTGCTCAAGATGAGCGGACAATGAGGGAGCTCACGCGAGAGAGCAGTTTGTTGACCCTCGCTAATGAAAATCACTGTTTGTTGAATCCTCGTCCCTGTTAGCACAGCCTTTAACTAATGGCCGCAAATCATTTTAGCCATTGCGACTCGCTTGAACAAGGAATCCAGGATAGAAATTGACGCGGAACAAAAACGATACGGATTCTGGTTCTGTTTTACAACTTGGTCCGGCCTAGTTATATCCTGGAGATGTCATGTCTCAAGGGAGATATGTGAACCTAGGGGTGAGATGCGGAAGCAAGGGTTCTGTGTTGTCATTCTTGTTTCGGGTCGCCAGGATGATTTAAACTGGGGTATTCCGTCAAACTATGGGTGGGGTAGAGCAGTGGCTAACTTGTTTACCTGACGACCCAATGCTTGTTGATTTGTAACCTTGACCTCAGCTCTCAGGTCGACACGGCCTATAATCATCATCATCTTGTACCGTGACGAAATGCATGGGCGGTCATGCTTCGTCATGTCACTTGATCACCAGAGTCGTTAATCTGCTCTGTGTTCTTGTCTCGACCATACCACGTGGCCAAGCCATCCAGGTATTTACTTCTCTGCCTTCCCCTTGTTCTCTCCCCCCCCCCCCCCACCCCACCTCACCAAATCACCAAGTTCTCTAGTTTATTTCTTCTCATAACGTGACCAAAAATGTTGACTGTCTAGGTCTAATTTATCTAATCAGTTTACTGTTTTCACTTGTTTCTTGTAGGACTTGGTCATTGGTTTTTCTGACTGCCCATGGTATTCTGTGTATTTTCCTCAGAAACCACATTTTCACAGCCATCAGATGTTGTTCAGCATGACTGCTCATTGTCCACGCTTAACATCCACTGAAAAGCACAGGTTCTATGTAGCAAATCAACACTCTTTTTCTCATTGCAAATGACATCTTTTATTGGTCATTATGATTTCCATCTTGCAAAAGACTACCTTCTCCATGGCGATTCTTGTTTTAATCTCTTCAAGGCATCTGCCATCAGATGTTATAACTGTTCCAAGATAACTGTACCGATTCTTGTCATAATATCTTCAAAGCATCTCCCATCAGATGTTATAACTGTTCCGAAATAACTGTACCAAATCTTGTCATAATCTCTTCAAGGCATCTCCCATCAGGTGTTATAACTGTTCCCAAATAACTGTACCGATTCTTGTCATAATCTCTTCAAGGCATCTCCCATTAGCGCAGTCAACCCCAGCATTTTGGCTGTTCGTGATTCCTGGCCAAGTTTTACGTTCAGTAGTTTGCCATTGATTTCTGAACTACCTATACCTTTTTCGGAAGAAACCAGCATCGCTGTGTTTCGAACCCGGGTATACGGGATTACGAGTCGCGTCCGTGGATCTTTTGATTAATAATTGTAGACAGTAAAATGAGGATTGAAACAATATGGACAAGAGGAAGTGGGGAAACATTACGACCCATTGAGAACCAAAGCAAGACAAGATTATCGACTTAATTGCACCTGATTTTATCCTATACGGCTCATTTTCTTTCCGCAGGGTGGTCTGCCGAAAGCGGCATACAAAGAACGCACTCCGTAGCTCCAGCGATGACCCATAGAAGTTTCCGAGACAACTGCACTCGTAAACCGAATACGTAGCTCGGAATCGAACCCACCAGTTTCGGAGCCTGAGGCAAGCGACGTAAGCACTTCACTGTGAAGACTGTGATAGAGACTAAATAAAATAATAAAGAACTTAGACCCATGAAAAAGAAGATAAGCATGCCCGAATGGACAAGAACGCGTGATTTTAAACATTCGGTGTACTAATGCAGGGGTAAAAGTTTCAACCCTTACACCGGATTGTTGGACTAATAATGTTGACTTCTCTAATTTACAGCTACCTCTGAAGTCGGAGTGGGTTCGCTTGATGGCGAAGGACACTGTTAATAGAGATTTAATCGACACACAAAATTCAGCCCAGCACTACGAGAAGTAGTGTGTATGGACTATGATTGAGTTAATAGCGAGCCTGCACAAGGAAACAAAAAGATGCACGAACACTTATAGACTATTCAGATTGCGTAGCGTGTGGATAAAAGACAACCTTTTAACGCTTCCCCATTTGCCCCTTATCCCAGGTTGTTTATTTGCTGGTATTCAAACCCCGTCGATTAAAGTTATCCAGGAGGTTAGCACGCTTGAATGGATACGAGCATTTGTTTTTAAACTTCCGATGAGCTGATGCTAAAATAGCGGGTTTAACCTCTGCACCGGTCGACGGACTAAAATGTTGACTTCTCGTCCTTGACATAGAATGTAAATTACAAGTACCTCTGAAGTCGGAGTGGGTTCGCCTGATAGCGAGAGGCGATCGTAAAAGGGTAAGCTAATACACACGCAAAAATCAGTTCAGTGCACTAAAAGTAGTAGCACGTGTATGGACTAGACTTGAGTTCAAATCGAGCGAACGCAAACAAACAATTGTCTATTTTCATATGAAGGCCAGCATCCCATTCACTCCTAATCTCAATAAACACATTTGACATTTCCGTTTCCTGTGTAAAGGGGTCCATTGCTTACTGTATCGTTATGTGCCTTGCCGGACGACATGTCTCTCCACAGATCACTGTCTTGAGGTTGCTGAATCATCTATGCCAGGGGTTACCAAACTGGTTTCACGGCGAACCAGATAACTGACACAATGACGAGCGCGGGCCGCATACTCATTCTGTACAATTCTTGCGCCGGTCTCCGTGGCGAAGGTCTTACTGACGCAGTTCGTAATCCTGTATACCCAAATTCGAAACATTACTTCGCGTGATTTGGCAGCAGACAGCGTTGCGCAGGTTTTTACCTTATGGTATGGGTGCCGATCGTTCAGAAAGCAATGGCAAACTACTGAACGTAAACTTGCCAAGACATCAACAAAAGCAAAAAATGCTGGTGGTGACTGCAAACGTCCTGTAAAGGATACGCAACAAACTTTAACAATACTTGCAGGCCAGAACGAAAGCTCTGGGGAAAAAAGACGAAAAACTAAGTTAATCATGGGTTTGTGGCGTGCAATGAAAAAAAAACAGAGACAGCCAACATATTTATTCACTAACCAAAGTTATCAAAGAAAGGCGACGTTAGCAAAAAGACAGTTACACCAGACCTAGTGTGCACATTTCCGCATCTCACAAACTAAGCAGCAAAAAAGGTTAGTGAGATTTGTGAAACTGATATTTGGCTTTCAAGATATCATCAATGTTTGGTTTGGAATTGCTGCATCCAAATAAGAGAATTGCATTCAAATGTTCACCAGTCAATCTCGTTCGATGTGTTGACTCCACATACTTCATTTTTGAAAATGTTTGCTCACAGAAACAAGTTGTTCCAAACACTGATGCCTTACCAGCGGCAAATTTCTTCAGTTTCGGAAACTCAACTTCAGGTAAGCAGCGGTAAAATTCAACAAGTTATCCTTCTCTGCGCTTCTCTTTTAACAAGTCATTTTATTTGCAAATCAGTGAGCTCCTACTGTAGTTCAACTGGCACATCATCAAGGTTACAAACAAACGGATTTTGGAACAGAAGAATGCCACTCTTAATTCTGTCAAGATTTGAAAATCTCTCCAAAAAGAACGTCTTCAAGTAACGACTAATTTTTGTCGGAAAATCGAGATTGACATCTTCGGCGATTTTAGCGCAAAACTCTTTGAAACTCTGAAAATGTTAAATATTTTCTCCTTCCAGTTGTGCTTCAAACAAGGACAGCTTTCTCCGAAATCCTTTGATGATTCTGTAGAGATCACAGACGAGGGTATATTTTCACTGAAGTTTCAAATTCATTTCATTCATGTGGGATGTGATGTCGTCCAAAAATGGCAACTTTGATAGCCAGGAAGAATCTGACAGCTGCGGATCAGCTCTATCATTTTCAGCGAGGGAAACATGTATTTCTTTTTGGAGCTTGTAAAAAAGAAACAGGACTTTACCGCAACTGAGCCACCTCACTGATGTGTGATAAGGCAAGTCACAGAATTCAGAATCAATTTCTTCAAGAAAAGCGTGGAACTGACGTTGATTGAGTGCATGTCCGGAATGAAGTTCACAGCAGAAACGAGTGGTTTCATTACACAAGAAATATCTAAGTCTTTCCCACACAGTGCTTGCTGATGTATGATGCAGTGTATTGAACAGAGCGCCCAGAATTTGCAAATCTTCCAACTGAGACTTGATCTGCCCCATCAGACTCTTCCTCACCCCAGCCATGTTTTTTTTCCTCCATCAACTGTAACACCTAGAAGCTGATTCCACTGAAGGCTATATAGTCTTTCAAAACGTTTCGCACTTCCTTGAAAATGTCTTTTCCTGTTGTTGTTCTATGCATGCTGCAAACTGATGCCAACTCTTCCGTTATCTGAAAGTTCAAATTGACACCAAGAATGAACAGGAAAAGTTGTGACGTAATCGATAGATCAGTAGACTCGTCCAGCGCCAGAGAATACCACAACAAGTTCCTAGCTTTCTCGCGTATCTGTAGCACTATGTTTTCTCCAAGCTCTTCTGTTCACAACTGAACTTGCCGACAGGCTGATAATTCCAAACAAATCGGCTTTCTCAGGACACAAGTCATTTGCTACTTCCATGATACACTCTTTGATGAAGTTGTCATTAGTAAACCGTTTACCTCGTTCTGCCATCTTATGCACTAATTTCTAACTGGTACGAGTGACAGATTTATTTTCAGCAAACTTTCTCGTGAAGACATTTCTTTGTGTTTCTAAACCACGTTTCATGGACTCATATTTCTCAGAGAGTAACTTTCTAGAAAACTTTGAATGCGTTGATAGATGTTTTGTCCACCGATCTGCCCACAGTTGGTATCCCCCTAACAACTATTCCAGAGCGAACTCCATGGAAAGATGAGTATAGACCATCATTACAAATCCAGACAAAAGTGAGAGGAATATTTGACAAGGAAGAACAGAACAGTGTGCAGCGCAGAACAGCCACTCTTAGCTTCCTTGATGAAGAATACCCGCAGGACCTCTGGATCCGAGTCTACACAGATGGGTCAGCACAAAATGCTGTTCGAAATGGAGGAGCGGGAGTGTACATAGAATACCCAAAAAGTACTAGGGACACAGCTAGAGTACCGACAGGAAAGTACTGCCATAACTACGATGCTGAAATTGAGGCAATCAAGACAGCAACAGAGAAATTACTAAATATCAGCAATGGTACACAACCTGTGGTGCTATTGACAGATGCAAAATCAGTACTCGAGGCGCTCCTGTCTGGGAAATTGCCAGTACTACGGACACTACTGGTCCTTTGTTTCCACAAAGAAGTACTTTACTCCCCATTCTGCATTGAAAACGCGACACTCGGCGTCCACTTTTCTTTTCTTAGTAGCCACAATGAAGGGTGAAGTACACGAGATCTGAAAATGAAAAAGACATTGAATTAAAAACATAATAAAAATCCAATTGAAACACAAGAAAAACAGAGGACTGTGTGTCACCGGTGAAGCTACTGCTCACGAAAGGTATATATAAAGTTTATAGGTACCTTTGGTAATTAAACATGTCTCATAATAAGGTTTGCAAAATATATAAATAGGGCCGGCCTAAATAAACAACATACAGCAGCGTTTTTCAACCGGGATTCCGCGACTGGCAGCCTGGGGTTCCGCCGAAACAGAGCGAAATCGTCTATATGTGACATTTCTGCCCATCTGGTTTATTACATAAAGTAGGACAGACACTTGGATCATCGCACAGAGTTTCTTGAGCTACGTAAACATTTGCATAAGGATCTGCTCCAGCAGAAAGGTTGAAAATCACTGGCTGTGGCATAACGCAGCCAACATTATTCATTTTATCAACACATGCCGCAAAAAGAGGAAACAACATTAAAAGAAATTGACTTCACAAACGCAATTGGAGATTGGGACTTAAAACTTAACATCAAAACTGGAACTGAACAAGTGACAAATGACGTGGATTCTTGGAAAGATTTCATCAGACCAAGCTCAGAAAACCATTGGATAGGAAAACCACATGACCGCCTTCGCGCCAGTGCATAATTAACATATATTACTATTTCATCAGAAATGTTAATAAGCCCGCACTTTTGTCTGAACTCGCTCCATGGACGGATGTGAGAAGATTGTGTGACCAAAATTCAATGGGCAAGGCAAAAGTCTGGATCCGAGGTACGTTTGTTAGCCCTTGATTAGACTAAGAACCCGATGTATCAAGTATCAAGTAATGTAAGCCCATGTTTGTGATGTCAATTGAAATGTATGATTATTAATTAAAACCTCTGAAATGTAAAAATGCTCGACTGTAGATTCTAACGACGCAAAGCCATTCCCGGGCGAAATATTCTCTTCGATGAAACTACAATCTCTGATATTCTTAGAGATAATTATTAACTTTAAGAAGTGCATTCTACTACTATATTCTATTCTAAACAACTGTGAGAAGTGATGATTCTAAAGCAATCTTGTGCAGTTCACCAGAAACATTGTTAAAGATGCATCACTATCTACAGCTGAAAAGACAGTTCGTGTACTAGAATAAGTGCCTTGTTCTAAAACAGACTTATCTATGCCTATTTACAATCTAGAAAGCTGAAAGTGAAATCAATCTTTCCTTTCTCCTTTATCTATAGAATTAATAGGGTTTGGCGAAATAAATATTTATATTTATGTCAAATTTAATTAGATAAGGGCACACATGAACTGCAACACATGAGAAAGTTGTGCTTCGCGGAACACCCTCACGCGCAGTGAACTTAACTCATGACTCAACATAACTTAAAACACAACACCACTCCACACCACTCATCACCACACAACCCAACACTCAACATCACAACAACAACAGGTAATGGAAGAGAGTTATTAGACACAAGAAGAAGAAGTAGTTAATTGGGAAAACACAGAGAATTATTTATACACATTGTAAACACCATTTAGTGGAAGAAATGTTCTAAATGTATGTCATTTATTTACATGCATCTTGACATATTCTCACTCTTGTCAATGTCTTACTGTACACGTTCACTGACCCCGGTCAAATGAGAACTTACATACAGCAGGAACAAGGATACAAGGCGTACACCGTGTGATAATCTCTGACCACCCCAACTTAACCCAACACTAGCTCAGAGAGAAAAGGAGGGGAGGGGAACTAGTTCCTACTTCAGGAATTTAGATTCTTCCGACCTACTTCTTATTATTGTATTGGTAGGAATGTATATATTTATGCGAATATTCATCAGTGATCTTGGTGGCTACATACCAACAACCACCCAACACATCAGCAAATTAACCACCTAAATCAGACCTGAGGGAGGGAAGCCGAGAGAAAGAGATGAACCACAAGTGAGAGGGAGGATGACTTCGCTATGAGCAGAGCATGGGGAGGCCTTCAGAGGAGCTATATGGGCAGACCTGAAGTGGATCCATCAGTCAATGGACCCTGGCTTACCTAATCCTCCAGTCACCAGGTTACTTTTCTCATAGGTAGAACCACACCCAATTACAGGAACACTGATATGTTTATGGTTGAGACAACACTATCATACTTAATATGTACAACATCAAAATGTTTACTATGTTTTCACACTTGTTGACATCTCATATATTGATGCTTGTTATTGATTGTCTGGGACAATGGTCCAATGTGCAACTGTTCTATTACTTTGTGTAAATAACAATAGAGATGTATGTACTGACCAGAAGGCTCAGGCCAGTCAATAAATGATTAACATGAATTGACCTTCTGTTAATTTGTCAAGTTCAAACCTATCTGTACCAACAACTTCTTTGTACATCATGTTGTCAAAATCTAATGTGATTGTTTGTGTTTGATTGTTTAAAGATAAATTAACTCATAATGACTTACTGAATGGGGAAATAAAAAGACTCTAGATCTATCAACTGCTCAACATCCATGTTTTCTTCATCTAAATCAGGCTGAGAAACTTCTCCAGACTTTCCTCAGATTTGATGAACAATAAGGGGGCTCCAGAGCTATCAGAATCATTGGAGAAGGGGCAGATTCCCAGTTAGTAAATTACCATTCTTACCAGGGCCATAATCTATATCTCCTAGACAATACTTAATAGAACGAGGCCTGCAGATAACTCAAGGTTCATATTCTGGGGTTATTGAAGATAGAAGAGGATGGGGCTCTACATCTTTTGTTAGAGATGGGGCATGCACTACAGTGATCTCCCACTCCCTTCAAAAATATATGACATATTGGGGGCTCGTCCGGGATGGTTCCCATATATTAACCTTTAAACAATTATATAAAAATACATGAACACAATTATCTTTGGATTGTGAACATTGTCATTTTCTAGAATGTTTAACAGATACCATGTGGGGTATTGATTGACAGCCACATGATATGAATGACATTTATAGATAAATAAGAGTAGGTGACTGATCTTACTCCTGGAGAAGGGGGCCATGTTCAAATAGGCTTATACTTCAGAGAGAGTTGCTCCAGGTGAAATATATAGTGTGTATCTACTCTACCAACACTACTTCTCTTTCAGAGAAGGTGTTCCTTTACTGTGGAGTCTGAACTTAACAGCATTTCATCAACCACCGGAAAATCTTATCCGTTGGGAAAACTCTGTCTAATTTCAGATTCTTTTCTTTACTAGGAATTAATTGTGGTTACTTCAGTGCCTGCTGCCTTTGGCTTTTCTAGCATTGACAGACAGACATAACATAGGGTGTTTTTAATATTGCACATGCTCTGTTGTATCTTTGCAGATCAGGGACTGACAAACTTACGCGGATCAGACTAACTGCAATTATATTGATAGGCAGAGCAAAGCAATAAATTATAGACATGGCGGAAACTGCAAAGTTTAGAGCCCAAATAACAGAAACAGGTAGGGAGTGCGGGTTAGATGGCCTTGAGCTAGCTAACTATGTTTCGGATGCATTCGACAAAAGAGAGAGACTGCAGGCTGAATTGGCTCTCAAAGAAAAACAACTTCAGGCTGAATTGGCTGAGAAAGAAAAACAGCTTCAGGCTGAATTGGCTGAGAGGGACAAACAGTTTCAAGCAGAATTGGAGGAGAAAGAGAAACGATTTCAAGCAGAATTGGAGGAGAAAGAGAAACGATTTCAAGCAGAATTGGAGGAGAAAGAGAAACGACTACAGGCTGAAATGGAAGATAAGGAGAGAGAGCGTCAACACCAACTGGTGTTGAGGAGAATGGAGATTGAAGTGGAGATCCGGAGAATAGAGAAAGGGAGTGGTCCTACACCCTCAACCTCATCAGGATCGCCAGTGACAGAACCACCTCACGTCTCTCAACTTAATTCAGGAGCTATGTCATTTCCTCTGGAACCCTTTAATGAACAGACTGACCACATCGAAGGATTTTTATCACGCTTCGAGGCAATGGCTGTCAGCTGTGGGCTTGAAGAGAGTAGATGGGCGACGAAGTTGGCGCAGGCCTTAAGATCCACGGCGTATGAAGTGTTCTCAAGACTCACTAGAGAGGAACAACAGAACTACACAACACTCAAGACGGCACTCTTGAGCCGATTCGAAGTGGACGCCGAATCTTATAAACTCAGGTTCAAAGCCGCAAGGAAGGAACCGGGTGAGAGCTACGCACAACTAGTGGAAAGACTGAAGTCATACATACAAAGATGGACTTGCTTGGGAGGATTTGAGGAAAATTATGAAGGACTCCGTGAAATGATTATCATTGATCAGATCAAGGGGAAAATGCAGAACGAAATGAAGGCATTCCTAACCCAAAACGGGGCTGACCGCCTGGAAACTATAATCATCATGGCAAAGAGATTTGAAAAATCTCAAAAGGAGATGGGAGGAAAGGGACGTTCGAACAACACCCCCTCTCAAAACAAAACTCCTCAGCCAAAAGAGGGTGAAAACACTGTAGCCACCGGGAAAAAGGGGAAATCCCCGAAAAACACTCAACACTCAGTCCAAACAGCGCCGAGGGAGGACAAACCATTCTGTACCCATTGCAAAATTAGGGGTCACACATTTCAGAGTTGCAGAAAGAAGCCACCTCCACACACAGCGGCATGTTTGGCCAACCGAAAAGAGAGAAAAGTGAGCACTGGTGAAACGTCCAAACAGACACCTCATCAAGACACATCATCTCGTATTCCGGTTGTGGAATCCATCTTACTAAATGGATTCAAAACGACCTGTTTATATGATACTGGATTATCATATGACTGTGTTGTCTCATCATCCTTAGTTCACCCTGAACAGGTGACAGAGGAAATAGTGGAATTGCAGGGACCACTGAAGAGTTCAACAAATATGTCTCTTCCAGTGGCAAAAGTGAACATAGCCTCGCGGTATGTCACTGGGACGATCAAGGCAGCAATCTTGGACGATCCGATATATCCTGTAATCCTCGGCTGTAGATTTATCGTTCTAGGAGAACCTGTTCAACCTGTGGCGATGGCGACCATGACCACTCGATCACAGGCAACAAAAACTCCAGAAACAACTACGCCAATTCCTCGAACGGAGGAACTGAAGAGGGCACAAGAAGCCGACAGCACCTTGGAACCCTGTTTCAGAAAACTGCCAAAATCACATTTACCTCTACGTAAAGGTGATCTGTTCATGAAGTCAGCACTTCTTTACAGAAAAGCAGGACGAGCTGGACAAGAGTTTAATCAACTTGTTGTACCAACTCAATACAGGACTCAGATCTTAGAGATGGGTCACAGTCAACCATTCAGTGGGCACATGGGTATCAACGCTACTACACAGCGGATTACCACTCACTACTTTTGGCCAGGGATGAATTCAGACATACAACGGTTTGTAAAATCATGCCCACAGTGTCAGAAAGTATCACCAAAACACCGGACACCACCGGCAATGTTGGGTGAATCGCCAATCACTGGAATTCCATTTGAGAAAGTGGCAGTAGACATAATCGGACCTCTCTCAGCAACGAAGAGGCGAAACCGATTCATATTAACGCTTGTGGACACAACAACCATGTGGGCCGAAGCAGTTCCTATGCCCAGCTGTGACTCCAAACACGTCGCTGATGCATTATTAGGAATATTCACACGTCTAGGATTCCCACAAAGGATCTTGACGGACAACGGTTCACAGTTTCGTGGTAAGCTCATGGAAGAGACCTTCAGACTTTTTCATGCACGCCATATCTTCAGTTCGCCATATCACCCTCAGTCAAATGGACTTGTGGAAAGGTGGAACGGGACATTGATTAGTATCCTGCGCAAAATTGCCCAGAAGAAGACAGAGGATTGGGACTTGTATTTACCCGCAGCTTTATTCGCTTACAGGGAAGTACCCCATCACTCAACAGGTTTTGCTCCAGCCACACTGTTGTTTGGACGACCAATCAAAGGACCCCTTGAGGCGTTACTGCGAACATGAACTGATAATACTACAGATGATACAGTCGTGACTGCATCTACATATGTTGCCGAGTTGAAAAATCGTTTACAACACAGTTGGAAACAAGCGAATGTCAATCTACGTCAAGCCAGACGAAGAATTGCTCGTAACTTCAACCGCAAGGCAAAGGATAGAGAGTTAGAGGTAGGAGAGAAGGTGATGTTGCTGCTTCCAACCAGTCAGAATAAGCTGCAAATAGGATGGAGAGGACCTTATGTAGTGACGGAGAAGATCTCACGTACCAACTACAGAATTTCAGTCAAAGGCAAGATGAAAGTATTTCACATAAACCTCTTGAAGAAATATCATGAAAGACCCTCAACCACCGAACCTGCACATCTGATGGCCATGAGTGTGGCTACTGAAGTCGAAGAAGGATCAACAATGGGAGTCGAGTGCCAACTGCAAGCCAAAGAGACCTTTAAGGATGTGGAAATCAATCCCAACTTAACAAAGGATCAGCAAAAGCAGATTAGGGAACTTATGGCAAAATATGCAGAAGTACTTACTGATAAGCCAGGAAGAACTGATTTGGAGGAATTTGACATGAAGTTGAATGACACAGTGCCTGTGCGAGTCAAGACTTACCCAGTTCCTTATGCAAAGCAAAAGACTTTAGAGGAAGAAATACAACAGCTGCTCACCGCAGGAATAATCTCACCATCTGAATCACCTTACAGTGCTAGCGTCGTATTATTGAGAAAGCCAAGTGGAGAACATAGATTGTGCATCGATTATCGACAGCTCAATGCTATAACTGAATTCCAAGCAGAACCTCTGCCTGATCAGAATAAACTCTTCACAGCACTCAACCGAGCTAAGTACTTTACTAGGATTGATCTCAGTAAGGGATATTACCAGATTCCTGTAAAACCGGAAGTTAGACCATGGTTAGCTTTCAGCACGCCTGGAGGACACTATGAGTTCAACGTTCTTCCATTCGGATTAAGTAATGCTCCCAGCGTCTTTACACGTATGATGAGAAAATTACTTGACCCACTACAGCATCCAGACATCAGTCACTTCATGGATGACATCCTGATCGCAACTGAAACATTTGAAGAGCATGTAGAAACCCTGCATCTTTTGTTCAGGCGCCTCAGAGAAACTGGATTGACGGCTAGACCAAAGAAGTGTCAGATAGGATTCCAAGAATTGGACTTTCTAGGTCATAAGATATCTCATGGACTGATAACTCCGCAAGAGGGAAATGTGGACAAACTCCAGAGAGCACCTCGTCCAAAAACAAAGAAGGATGTAAGATCATTTGTATCCTTATGTGGATTCTATCAAAAATACATCAAGGACTTCAATACTCTGTCAGCACCTTTAACGGATCTTACCAAAAAGGGGAAACCAGAGAAAGTCACTTGGTCAGCTGACTGTGAGAGAGCTTTCACAGCATTAAAGCAGGCATTAACTGCTCATCCAGTCTTACATCTACCAGACCTCGACCAACCATTCGTGCTGCGAACCGATGCCAGTAACATAGGAATTGGGGCAACGCTGTTGCAGAGAAAGGGAGATGTACCATCAGAGCTATTCCCTGTAGCCTATGCTAGCAGGAAATTGAATGCAGCAGAGAGAAATTACAGTACTATCGAGAGAGAATGTCTTGCGCTCGTATGGAGTGTACAGAAATTTCAAGCATACCTATATGGCAGACACTTCACAGTGCAATGTGACCATCAACCACTCATGTTTCTCGCAGCATCTAAGACTCTGAATGCCCGACTTATGAGGTGGTCGCTGCTTCTTCAACCTTACTCGTTCCAGGTTGAGTATGTTCCTGGGAAAATGAATGTGGGTGCGGACTTCCTGAGTCGACACCCAGTGCCTGATGAACCAGGTCAATCAGATGCAGAAGAGAATACAAGGGAGGAAAAATGGGAACAACTTGATAACTGAAAATGTTGGAAACATAGTTCCATACCATAGAACAATCTGGAGTGGGGCCATGTGGCATAACGCAGCCAACATTATTCATTTTATCAACACATGCCGCAAAAAGAGGAAACAACATTAAAAGAAATTGACTTCACAAACGCAATTGGAGATTGGGACTTAAAACTTAACATCAAAACTGGAACTGAACAAGTGACAAATGACGTGGATTCTTGGAAAGATTTCATCAGACCAAGCTCAGAAAACCATTGGATAGGAAAACCACATGACCGCCTTCGCGCCAGTGCATAATTAACATATATTACTATTTCATCAGAAATGTTAATAAGCCCGCACTTTTGTCTGAACTCGCTCCATGGACGGATGTGAGAAGATTGTGTGACCAAAATTCAATGGGCAAGGCAAAAGTCTGGATCCGAGGTACGTTTGTTAGCCCTTGATTAGACTAAGAACCCGATGTATCAAGTATCAAGTAATGTAAGCCCATGTTTGTGATGTCAATTGAAATGTATGATTATTAATTAAAACCTCTGAAATGTAAAAATGCTCGACTGTAGATTCTAACGACGCAAAGCCATTCCCGGGCGAAATATTCTCTTCGATGAAACTACAATCTCTGATATTCTTAGAGATAATTATTAACTTTAAGAAGTGCATTCTACTACTATATTCTATTCTAAACAACTGTGAGAAGTGATGATTCTAAAGCAATCTTGTGTAGTTCACCAGAAACATTGTTAAAGATGCATCACTATCTACAGCTGAAAAGACAGTTCGTGTACTAGAATAAGTGCCTTGTTCTAAAACAGACTTATCTATGCCTATTTACAATCTAGAAAGCTGAAAGTGAAATCAATCTTTCCTTTCTCCTTTATCTATAGAATTAATAGGGTTTGGCGAAATAAATATTTATATTTATGTCAAATTTAATTAGATAAGGGCACACATGAACTGCAACACATGAGAAAGTTGTGCTTCGCGGAACACCCTCACGCGCAGTGAACTTAACTCATGACTCAACATAACTTAAAACACAACACCACTCCACACCACTCATCACCACACAACCCAACACTCAACATCACAACAACAACAGGTAATGGAAGAGAGTTATTAGACACAAGAAGAAGAAGTAGTTAATTGGGAAAACACAGAGAATTATTTATACACATTGTAAACACCATTTAGTGGAAGAAATGTTCTAAATGTATGTCATTTATTTACATGCATCTTGACATATTCTCACTCTTGTCAATGTCTTACTGTACACGTTCACTGACCCCGGTCAAATGAGAACTTACATACAGCAGGAACAAGGATACAAGGCGTACACCGTGTGATAATCTCTGACCACCCCAACTTAACCCAACACTAGCTCAGAGAGAAAAGGAGGGGAGGGGAACTAGTTCCTACTTCAGGAATTTAGATTCTTCCGACCTACTTCTTATTATTGTATTGGTAGGAATGTATATATTTATGCGAATATTCATCAGTGATCTTGGTGGCTACATACCAACAACCACCCAACACATCAGCAAATTAACCACCTAAATCAGACCTGAGGGAGGGAAGCCGGGAGAAAGAGATGAACCACAAGTGAGAGGGAGGATGACTTCGCTATGAGCAGAGCATGGGGAGGCCTTCAGAGGAGCCATATGGGCAGACCTGAAGTGGATCCATCAGTCAATGGACCCTGGCTTACCTAATCCTCCAGTCACCAGGTTACTTTTCTCATAGGTAGAACCACACCCAATTACAGGAACACTGATATGTTTATGGTTGAGACAACACTATCATACTTAATATGTACAACATCAAAATGTTTACTATGTTTTCACACTTGTTGACATCTCATATATTGATGCTTGTTATTGATTGTCTGGGACAATGGTCCAATGTGCAACTGTTCTATTACTTTGTGTAAATCACAATAGAGATGTATGTACTGACCAGAAGGCTCAGGCCAGTCAATAAATGATTAACATGAATTGACCTTCTGTTAATTTGTCAAGTTCAAACCTATCTGTACCAACAACTTCTTTGTACATCATGTTGTCAAAATCTAATGTGATTGTTTGTGTTTGATTGTTTAAAGATAAATTAACTCATAATGACTTACTGAATGGGGAAATAAAAAGACTCTAGATCTATCAACTGCTCAACATCCATGTTTTCTTCATCTAAATCAGGCTGAGAAACTTCTCCAGACTTTCCTCAGATTTGATGAACAATAAGGGGGCTCCAGAGCTATCAGAATCATTGGAGAAGGGGCAGATTCCCAGTTAGTAAATTACCATTCTTACCAGGGCCATAATCTATATCTCCTAGACAATACTTAATAGAACGAGGCCTGCAGATAACTCAAGGTTCATATTCTGGGGTTATTGAAGATAGAAGAGGATGGGGCTCTACATCTTTTGTTAGAGATGGGGCATGCACTACAGTGATCTCCCACTCCCTTCAAAAATATATGACACTGGCCTAGAAACCAGCTCGATTAACACCTTGATCGGGGAATTCTTCTGAGCTGGGGTTAATATTTTCGTAATAACACGAGGCTTCAGTGGCATTTTTATGCTATGTTTACTACTTTATTTGCCTCTATTAACACTTGTAGTTCACTTACATATCACTATCAAACAATGAAATCCTTGTTACATACCTATAAAATGGATGACTGGCAAAAGAAGTAAATATTTCTGGAGCATCGGACCTGTGTTGACATCCGGACGCATCTGGGGGAGGGATAGATGCGTGTGTATGTGTGTGTGAGGTGCCATGGAAACCATGGTAACTGCATAGGCGGCGCTACCACGAGCCGGGGATGGACTTGGGATGATGTGAAATAAGCAAACATTGCAATAAAATAAAAATTAATTGAAAATAGTAAATCTAAGACACATAGCAGCCAGGATGTCTCCAAACATGTGAAGATCTCCTATTATTCAAAACATATTTACAGTTAAATTGTATCACAACGTCTCGTGTTCCATACGTTATATCAAGCAAGTTCAAGTATGTGGCATAACCACTAACCACCATTATTCAGTTGACAAGAATGCACGCCAAAAAGAGAGGGGAAAATATAAAACAATTGACTGCACCACCTCAAACTGAAACCAAAACTTAAAAACTAACGCAACATCAAAACTGAAACTGGAACAAGTGACAGATGACGTCAATTCTAGGAAATAATTCATCAGCCCAAACTCAGGAGATCATTGGATAAGAACAGACACGTGACAACGCCTCCATTCGAAAGCCCGCTTAGAATATGTTAATCGCGCACTTCTACTGCAACCCGCCTGATGAACAGACGTAAAAGCTGGTGTGACCACATTTTCAAATAGGGACGGCAGAATGTCTAGATCCGAGGTAAGCTTGTTACTCCTTTGATTAAACTGATGACCAGATGTATCAAGTGACAAGTAATGGTATCCAGTGTTTGTAATGTCAATTGAAATGTATTATTATAAATTAAAACCTCTGAAGTGAAAAATGCTCGACTGTAGATTCTGACGACGCAGAGCCGTTTCCCGGGCAAACTGACAATCTACTACTCTCTTCGAATACTGTAATCTCTGATATTCTTAAAGATAGTTATTAACTTTAAGAAGTGCATAATAATACTACATTCTATTCTGGACAACTGTACGAAGTGATGATTCTGAGGAAGTCTTGTGCATTTCATTAGAAACACTGCCCCAAATGCTATCACTGTCTGCAGCTAATAAGACAGTTCGTGTACTAGAATAAGTGCCTCGTTTTAAAACAGACTTATCTATGTCTATTTTCAATCTAGAACGCTGAAAGAGAAATCAAATCTTCCCTTTCTCCTTCATCTATTGAATAAATAGGGTTTGATGGAATAAATATTTATATTTGTGTCAGATTTTACTTAGATAAGGGCACTCATGAACTGCATTACATCAGAAAAGTTGTGCTTCGCGGAACTCCACCATCAGAAGTTAACTTAACTCATTACTCAACATAACTTAAATCACAACACCACACAACTCAACACTCAACCCCACAACAACAACCACAACAACAGGTAACGGGAGAGGAGTTATTATACAAAGAAGAAGGACAAGTTGGTTAATTGGGAAAACACAGAGAACCATTTATACACACTACAAACCCAATGGAGTGATAGAAATGTTATAAATGTATGCCATTTATTCACATGCATCTTGACACCTCCTCACTCTTGTCACTGTCTTACTGTACACGTCTCACTGAACCCAGGTCCAATGAGAACTTACATACATCAGGAACCAGTTGATACCGGGAGTACACAGTGTGATAAACTCTGACCACCCCAAATTGACCCAACACTAGATTAGAGAAAAGAAGAGAAGGGAGGGGGGGGGGAACTAGTTCCTACTTCAGGAATTTAGGTTTCTTCCGACCTACTTCTAGAATATTGCATTGGTAGGATTGTGTATGTTTATGTGAATTTTACACAGTGAATTCTTGGTGGCAACCCATTGGCAAACCATTGAAAACCAATCGGCAACCAACTGGCAACCAACTGGCCAACCAACCAAACCAGACCAGAGAGAAAGAGATGAACCGCACTTGAGATGGAGGAAGACCTTGGCCATGAGCAGAGTATGGGAAGCCTTCAGAGAAGCTACACGGGCAGAACTGAAGTGGATCCATCAGTTGAAGGACCCAGGCTTATCTTAATCTTCCACTCGCAAGGTTACATATCTCTTAAGAAAACACACAACACTCAGTCTCAAGAACTGATACATAAATGTATATGTATTATCTCTACACTTAACAAGTACAACATTCAAATGTTTACAATATGTTTCCATACTTGTTGACATCTTATGTATTGATGCCTATTTATTGATGGACTGTGACATTGGTCCTATATGCATTTTTCTAATTTATCTTGTATAAACCACAATAGAAAATGTAAGTAACAGGCCAGAAGACACAGGCCCAGTCAATAAATAATTAACATTAACTGATATTTTGTTGATTAGTCAGTTCAACCTATCTGTGATTCACCATCTTATGTGTGTACACCATGCTGTCAAGATCTATTGTGATTGGTTATGTGTTTAATTGTTTGAAGACAAATTAACTCATGAAGGAATATTAAATTGGGAGAGACTCAAGGTCTATCAACTGCTCAACATCCATGCTTTCTTAACATAAATCAGGCTGAGAAAATTCTCCAGACTTTCCTCAGAATGAAAAGAAAAGGGGGGGGGGGGGGGCTCAAGAGCTAAAAGAATCCTTGGAGAAGGGGCAGATTCCGAGTTAGTAATTACTATTCTCACCAGGGCCATAATCTATATCTCCTAGACTAAATCAAATAAGACGAGGCCTGCAGATAACTCGAGGGTCATATTCTTGGATTATTGAAGATAGAAGAGGATGGGGCCCAACTTCTTTAATTAGAAATGGGGCATGCACTACAGTGATCTCCTAGTCCCTTCAAAAATATATGACAAAGTACCGTTGGCGGGCCGGATGAAATGACGTCGCGGGCCGGATCCGCTCGCGTGCCGTAGTTTGGTGACCCCTGATCTATGCTAATGTTACATCTCCATGCCTCCGTCTCATTACATGCAGGATGATTTCTCCAGATCTGTTTCTGCCTCTTTTCCCCACTGACCATTCCAACTTTCCCGATGTTATCCAACGCCTCTCGTCTCATTACAAAAGATGCTCTTTGTATCTTTGTTATAGTTGTATATAATGTTCCAGTATCATTACCCTCTTCCAGGCAATCATTGTTAGTTACTCTGACAGTCCAAGGTATTCGCAACCTTCGTCCCTGGAACCACATTTCCGTTGTTTCTAAAGCCTTCCTAATGTATTTATTCAGGTTCCATGATTCACTGCCGTACAGCAAAACAGGTTCTAAATAAAATTTCATCACTCTCTTTCTGCCATTCACTGATTGTGAGTTACTGCATAAGATACTTTTCATTTTCCGAAATGCAGCTTTCGCTTGACCTAATCTGCCTTTTCCGGCACCCTGCCTAAGAGCAAGTGCAACATTTAAGAGATTTTCAAGATAATAAGATATTTAAGATATTTAATAAGATATTTAAGACATAAGAGCAACATTTCACAATTCCCCGACATAACGAGTTGAGGGTTCGAAATCAGCCAAGGGCAATTTGGAAGCAGACCGCCTTACGTTGGTTTTCATAGTAAGTGCAAGCTAATGAATGTAAACATTGCCTTGTAAATCACACACAGCCAAAGATGCTGGGATTGATTGCAACGTCCTGCTAGGTACCATAAAGGAACGTTTGCTTAATTTTTACTTACTTAGCGTAAAGCTGCAAATTCTGCAATTGGAACCATGCAGGAACTGTTCTTAATTTTTACTTACATGGCGTATAACTGCACATTCAGAAGTTGAACGAGGTTCCAAAAAAAAAAAAAAAAGACCCCCAAAAATAAATGCTCTAGGCGTGCCAACACAAGATCCGGTGCTAATTTTGTTACGTTGTTAGTAAACAGGAATAAACACAAATAACCAGTAATTTCCATATTACTGTAAGTTTTGTTTCATTTCGACAAAGAAAATATAGTTTTACGGATTATGTTTCTTTATATCGTAAATTATATTTATAAATGAACGATGGCCTTGTATGTTCTTTGGGTCTCAAGGGGTTTTAATCCTACATCTGCCTCTAAAAATGCTACATTGAGGGTTCTACTTACTTTATACAGTGTTATAAGTCCCGTCTGTAACAAAAGTGTGAGAAGCACCGACATGGCACAAAAAGTAATATGAAAATAGAATAGTCGAGAAAAAAGAAGACCAAGAATACTGGCGTTTAGACTGTTTAAGCGCACAGCAGACGATATTATCAGTATCAGTTCATTAATTTCAAATACATCACCTTGGGAGTGTCTCAATTACTCATATCTGAACCTCTCTGCAGACACAGGGTGATTTGAGGCCAAGGGAATCTTCATGGCGGCAAGCAAGAAATCGAGCTGTATCAGAGTTTTGTCCAAGAATATTATTTTTATTAATTTGTTATCGCCGAAAAGCGCGGAGAGGACGTTAGTGGGGCGATAAAACCCCTTTGTGTGGGCAGTACTTGCCGTCGTCAAGCTGTGGGCTGGCTGGTTTCTGGTCGTTTTATCTTTAACCTGATAGGGGTATCGTAAACAATCACTGGCACAATCGTGATCACTATAATCTGACACAATCATGGGTCACCAGGGCTGACTATTAGATTTCTGTCAAATTAACAAAAACACCCAGAAACACGTATGGTTGATCAGTGAGGTGTAGTAGCAGAGTAGATAGAGTACTAGCATATACATTTAGCTGTTTTAATTTGATCCCCAGGTGCTGAGTGTAGTAAGTAATTTTTCTTCTCCTCCTCCTTCGTGATGATGATGGTGATGATGATGATGATGATGATGATGATGATGATGATGATCATCATCATCATCATCATCATCATCATATCATCATCATCATCATCATTATCATCATCATCATCATCATCATCATCATCATCATCATCATCATCATCATCATCATCATCTTCTGCGCACTTGTGCATGCGGTAATTGAAAGTTGGGTCTTATACAACATAACGAACTACGCACGATCAGCAAAACGTGACCAGAGGGCCTGATCTACACTCAGTACGCTGAGGAAAGACCATACAGACACATGATCAGTCTGTTACTAGTACCATTAGTATTGGGATTCTTCGCTGAGATAGTCGACCTGGTAGCTGAGGTGGTCTACCTGGGATCTGAGATGGTCGACCTGTGAGCTGAGGTGGTCGACCTATGAGCTGAGGTGGTCGACCTCGGAGCTGAGGTCGACCTGGTAGCTAAGCTCCACTTGGGCGCTGAGGTCAACCTGGGAGCTGAGGTCGACTTGGGAGCTGAGGTCGACATGGGAGCTGAGGTAAACCTGGGAGCTGAGGTCGATTAGAAAAAAAAATCTTTTTCGATGGGATTCGAAGCCATGACGACCTGGTCGAGAAGGAGAACTTTACGAGAATATCGTCGTGGATTTGAGTTCGGCACCGCGGCTGGAAACAAAAATAATATCTAGATGACATTTAGTCGGAAAGATTAGTCCTTTAGAGGCTCTGGACTGGAACGCCAACGCACCGGAGTCACAGCTTTTGGCGTGAGTAAAACAAACCAACGAACAAACCAGCTAAGAAAACATTCAACCAACTAACCAACCAACCAACCAACTATTGACCTCAATGCAATGCTACAGAAGATTCCAAGTGAACTTCACATCTATGAAATAAGTTAGTCCTTGTTCCCAGATGCATTGGTCGAGAAAACATTCAAAGTCACTAATAGCATTTTTCCTTTCCGCCCGTCCCACGAGGGGCTTAACCATTGTGTGAGCTTTGATGTCCGAACGGAAGTCGCTAGCAGTTTAACAATAATAAGTGTGGACTTAAGTGGACGAGAAAATTATTCTCGTGACTGTTCCGAATTCTGTCCAGGAAGTGACTTTCGGCAGATCTGAACTTAGAAAAAAGCTTTCCGCCCAATCACGAACGCTTGCCAGCTTTCATCTTTCTTTTGTCACTGCCCAACACACCAGCAGGGGAACAAAAAAAAGTAAAAGCTCAGCTCTTCAAATACCCAAAATGTCAGCTTTCTAACGTGCCGTTCGCTGAAGATAAAAATAGAATTTGCTAAGAAATGTCCAATTGGTGTTGCTCTTTGCTGGCCCACTCAACGGCCTTGTTGTAGCCTTTTACATGCTAACCCTCTCTGAACGCCATCTCGCGAGCTGCCATCCGAGTGCCCGGCTTGTGAAGTGGCTACGAGAGAAAAATACACCTCAAAACACGACAGGAAGAGCAGGGAGAACTCCCTATAAAAGAATCGCTGGTAGAGAACGCTTTTTTTCATCTTCTGTGAGGCTGTCTGCTTCTCATAGCGCTCTTCAACCACATTAGAACCAATTAACCATTCCTAGCTTTTTTTTTCTTTACTCGTCTTTACACACCAGCCGATGCTGCCGTGGAGCAAATGTGCTTTTTATTGTAAACCCAATTTTTTTTTGTCCAGAAGACCACATATTTAACGACCCCCTACCACCTTCTTTGCTCGGGCTATTCGTTCTCTTTTGTCAGCTCACATTTGTAGTTTTCATAACCCGTTTTTTAGCCGATGTAACTTTTTTTCTTGGGAAAGAAGAATAGTGTAGCAACGTTTAACTAGGGGCTACGCCTCCAAACGAGCCGTTCGTCGAGACACAACGATGTTGGAGCAACGGTCGTATCCGCGGGGCAATAGAGGCACTGGCGTTGCTCGGGTGATTAGTCTGTTTTTGGTATGATTAAAAACGGTGTCAAATTAGCTTTATTTAGGGTCGGTCACAATTTCTGACGCCGTGTTGCTCAAAATATCACATGAAAAACTACCAAAGATTTTAAAGTGTTTTTTGAAAATTCTCTGGCTGTTTACTAGATAGACTGAATGAATAGAAAAGTAATGAATGATGAAGTACAAGGGAAACAAGGTAAAAGCGTTATAGAAAAAGACATGCAAATAGAAAAAAAGCATACATAATGAATAACATACACAAACACACATAACTACTTTTCTAAATGTACTTATACGAGGGGAAGTCAATAAGTAAGTCACAAATGACAGTAGAAAAATAACTAAATATGATAACAACTTGAAACCAGTTAATTTTTATACAGAGATTGTCCCTTTATTTCTCAAAATAATTTTCACCAACATTGATGCACTTATCCCATCGTTTTATCAGTCCTCCCAAACCGGCTGTATAGAACTGCGTGCTCTGTTTTCTAAACCACATTTTCACGCCACATTCAACTTCGGCTTCATTCGCGAAATGTCTCCCGCCTATGTGGGTTTTCAGTGGGCCAAAACGGTGGAAATCGCTAGGGGCTGTCTGGGCTGTAAGGTGGATGTTCCAGAACTTCCCACCGTAGTTGGTTAATTTTCTCCTGAGTTAATCGAGCCGTATGTGATCTGCCATTGTCATGAAGAAGCAACACACCTTTAGTCAGCAGTCCTGGACGTTTTCTTCGAATTGTATCATGAAGCATCGATAGAACTTCACAGTACCATTCAGAATTCACATTGTCACATTTCTTCTTGAAATTGGTTAAAAGCACTCATTGACAATCCCAGAACACTGTCAGCATAACCTTCCCTGCTGATGGCGTAACCTTGAATTTTTGGACACAAGGCGAAGAAGGATGTTTCCATTGCATCGAAGCACACTTTGATTCGGGCTGGTAGTGATGCACCCTGATTCGTCCCCAGTAACAATCCTGTTCAGCATGTCATCGCCTTCGTATCGACAGAGATGATGCAAGGACAGGCCAAATCGGCTCATTTTGTGTTCCTCCTTCAATTGTCTGGGTACCCACCTTGAACACACTTTCTTAAATTTCAATCGTTCACGCATTATACTGTATGCTGAACCATGTGTGTACTCTATTGCAGATGCTACAGAGTCTATCGTTACACGCCTGTCATCTCTAATCATCTCCTCCACCCGCTGCACGGATGCTTCTGTTGCCATCTCAACAGGACGACCAGATCGGATTTCATCAACAATTTTAGAGCGTCCTTGAGAAAATTTTTCTACCCAGCTATGCACCGCTTTACGGGTCAAACATTTGTCAGCATAAACAGGAAGCATTTCCTTATGAATATCCTTTGCATGCAGTCCTTTTGTCCACAAAGAAATAATAAAAAAAAAAAAAACGCACAACAGCACGTTGCTCTTTGGTTGTACACGCCGTAAGTACAGTCGCCATTTTGTTTATGCGCCACCTGACGAAAGGGAATATAAAGTTCGATGTTGCTGTCACCTAATGACACCTGTAAAGAACACCAACTACATTTACCTGCCATTCCACAGAACTGTGTGACTTATTATTGACTCGCTCTCGTGGATCCTAAACTTTGCTCGATGTGTTTGCATGTTCTCATAAATGAGAGATGGATAAGATAAAAGAAAGATGAGTGCTTGTATGAACAGATAGAAGGAGGTATGGGCATACAGAAAAAAACTTGCAGGCAGTAACGTAGGAAGACATAGACATATTAATACAGACAGACATAAATAGGCAGACATGTACATTTACATAGGTGCTACTGTATCTGCAGTATATGATATCAGACTAGGGTATCTTATTGTAAGGCTACATTCATAAGTGTCACTGTATCTACCAGTATATCACCCTAAGATATCTTACGGGACAACCTTGGGCAAGGTGGAGTACCGGTTTAGCTCCCCGATCAGGTTTACGTGAAGCCATGGGTGCAGGTGGTGGATAAAGTTGAAGAGCAGCCAACAGATATTTGAAGGTTATGGTCTCCAGCTTCACGACGGAAGGCAGAGGATATCCTTTTTTGGGGAGACAACGGCTACGGTCATCGACCAGTATGGTCACTGTTAGGAAGGAAAGCAATGGTAAACTACCTTCTTTACAGATGCCAAGAATATCATGCATTGCAAACTCATCATAATAATTTAGAGAATGCCTTCAAGAAATGTAAGAATTCTGAAATAAATATCATAATGGGCGACTGGAATGCCAAAGTTGGAAATAAACAGAACGGATGCATAATAGGTAAGTATGGAATAGGGGGAATAGAATGAAAGAGATTTCAGACTTGTACTGTCGGCAAAAGAGCATGATGTCATTATTGGAAACACCTGGTATAAACAGCACCCAAGGAGATTATGGACATGGAGGAGTCCTGATCATAAGATCAAAAATCAGATTGATTACATTCTCATCAATAGAAGATTTCGAAATGCGTAAAAGTCGCAAAAACTATACCAAGCGCAGACTGCTACAGCTACCATTTATTAATCTTGAGCAATGTACACAAACAATTAAAGAAAGTCAAATATACACCAAGATGCACAAAATTTGATATACGGGCACTTAAGACTGAGGAGATAAAAGATAAATTCAACGGAGAGGTAAAGAACAGATTTGATGCATTGTCTGATATGGAAATATTATTTCAAGATGTCAACGACCAATTGGAAATATTAAAGAAATCAGTCAACCAAGCTGAAGAAACAATCATCCCAAAAATAAAGATAAAAGGACGCAAGAAATGGTTGATGGAAGACTTCTTACAACTCATGGAAATAAGAAGAAAAACCAAAAATAATAAGGAAAAATATGAAGAGATTCACAGGAAAATTAGGAAGTTATGCAAAGAGGCAAAAGAAACATGGCTGGGGGTAAATTGCAAGGAAAGTGAAAACCAACACAACACCCGGAATACCAAATTAATGCACAAAAGAAATAATAACATCACTAACAAAAGAACACACACATCAACGGTTGCCTAAAAACCAAAGACGGCAAAATCATAATAGAAATAGATCAGATTTTACATGCGTGGTCAGATTATGTGAAAGACCTTTATGATGATACAAGAGAAGAACGATATGATCATCGGAATAATAATGAAATCCCATCAATTTTGAAGATGGAAGTTCAGAATGCTTTTGACAATATGAAAACTGGCAAGACTCCGGGTATAAATAATATCACAATAGAAATGATCAATGCCTTAGAAAAATACGGAATAGACCAAGTCATCAGACTGCTGAACGCAATATATGATACTGGAGATAAACCTCCTGAATTGTGCAATTCTATATTTATTGCAATGCCGAAGAAATCAGGAGCCTTGGAATGTGATCAACATAGAACAATTAGTATAATGAGCCACATCACGAAGATTTTGTTGAGAATTATCATGCAAAGACTTAGGAAGAAAATACAACCCGAAACAGGAGAAGAACAATGTGGGTTTGTAGAAGGCAAGGGTACAGTAAATGCTGTGTATATAATGAGAACAGTAATTGAACGTTATACAGAAGTAAACAAAGATCTATATCTTTGCTTTATTGACTACACAAAGGCTTTCGTTAAAGTGAGACATGTCGACATGATAAGAATGCTTGAAGATCTACATCTTGATGGAAAAGACCTTCGACTTTTAAAAAACATATATTGGAAACAACAATCTGCAATCATAATTGATAATGATGTAGTTCAATATAAGTCTATTAAAAGAGGTGTGAGACAGGGATGTGTAATGTCTCCAGATCTTTTTTCCCTGTACAGTGAAAATATTTTCAGAAATATAGAAGATATTGAAGGAATCAACATTGGGGGAAGATTCATCATTAACATTAGATATGCAGATGATACAGTCTTGATTGCAGACAATGAACAGGACTTGCGACATTTAGTAGACGCGGTTGTTGCACACAGTGAGCAACTATGGTTAGAATTGAATTGTAAGAAGACACAGATTATGGTTGTCACTGGGAAGAAGGAAATATCATAATGTGATATACGGGTAAATGGGCATATTCTTAAGCAAGTTAATCGGCACAGTTATCTCGGAACAGTCATAACATCTGATGGGAGATGCCTTGAAGAGATTAGAACAAGAATTACCATTGCGAAGGTAGCCTTTTGTAAGATGAAAAACATACTGACCAATAAAAAGATATCAATTGAAACGAGAAAAAGAGTGTTGAGGTGCTACATAGAGCCTGCACATTTGTATTTATGTGAAGCGTCGACAATGAGCAGTCAAGCTGAAAAACATATGATGATTGTGGAAATGTTGTTTCTGGGGAAAATGCAAAGAATACCATGGACAGGCAGAAAAACCAATGAACAAGTCCTTCAAAAACAAATGAGGATCGTAAACTGATTAGAGACATTAGACGTAGACAGTCAACATTTGTTGGGCATGTTATGAGAAGAAATGAATTGGAGAACTTGGTGACAATTGGCAAGATCGAAGGGAAGAGACCAAGGGGAAGACCGAGAAGTAAATACCTGGATGGCTTGGCCACGTCACATGGTCGAGACAGGAGGACGGAGCTGATCCACGACTCTGCTGATCGAGTGAGATGGCAAAACATGACCGCCCACGCTTATCGGCATTGCACATGATGGATGGATGGAAGATATCTTACTATAGGAATACATTCATATGTGCCACAGTATATACCAATCATCATCATCATCATCACCATCATCATCATCATCATCATCATCATCATCATCATCATCATCATCATCATCATCATCATCATCATCATTATCATGTGCTATGCCGATAAGCGTGAGCGGTCATGTTTCGCCATCTCACACGATCACCAGAGTCGTAGATCAGCTCATTGTTCTGGTCTCGACCTTGCCACGTGGCCAAGCCATCCGGGTATTTACTTATCTTCTTCTTCTTCCTCCTCTTCTCTTCCTCCATTTACCTCAACGAATTGTTGGAGGAAATGTAAAGATCATTTATACGCTCTTTCTAATGCTCTTTGTAAGTTGGTATTCATTTCTGTAAGGTAAGGTTGTTCTTTATTCCATCATTCTCTTTTACGTGGACTTGCCCTTGCTGTGTATCCACTATTTTCTTCAATATGACCCTCTGTGGCAGATGGTGCCAGGACATTCATGAGAGATGACCAAACCATTTTAATCTGTTTTATTTTTAATTATTAAAGTGTATGGCTGTGTTAAGACATAATCTTCTTCTTATTTATGTACTCTACAAGTACTTAAACAAACTGATAGCCATTTCATCTCCAAATCTATCAAATGACGCCAACTATTTAATTTTTATTATAAAGTGTGATTTCATTTCTTAACATAACTAATTAAGTGGTAACAATATTAAACTGTGTAAAGTCTTTGAGTAGTCTTATGCTTAAGAGAAATGTCCCAGCTTCTGAGTTACAACATCTGGCAACTCTGTTGGAGAGGGAATATTTCGATAGAACGTTCCATAAGGCCAGAGACAGGAGCTAGGGGAGACACCAACATCCCCTGAAACTATTACTGTAAATATCTGTTTGGACAGGAACTGACGTGTGTACAAGACAAACTCAGCTTCCCAGGTCAAAGCTTTGGAGTTATCAACCCTGGCTGTGTTTAATTATAGCCCCAGGTTGGCAGTCACATGATCGCGGCACGTGTGGCTCCGAGGGAAGTCGCTGTCCAATGCTCGATCACGATTGTTGTCATCTAATTAGTCGGTTCGTTTGCCCGGGCAACTATCTTAATATCACGTGTCTATCTGGTGCCGTCCCTGGATGCCTCCCCTCTCTTACAATGTTACGAGTTTTGTTTCTGTCCAGCGTTTAGCAAGCTTCACGGATGAAGGGAGTTAGATGCAAAGAAGAACAATTTAAAATAAATAACACACGTTGCATGTCATTTGCAGGACTTCGCAATCATTCCCAGGTTTATTTTTTAGGCAAGTTTACGTTCAGCCTCGCATCGTGGCGAAGGGTTCCCGTATACCCGTGTTCTAAACACATGTGAGCGCGATTTGGCAGCAGACCGCGTTGCGCTGTTTTTTTTTTTTTTTTTAAATTGAAATGTTATGGGTACCGGCCGTTCAGAAAGTAATGGCAAACTACTCAACTTGCCAAGACATCAACAACAGCAAAAAAAAAAAATGCTGGTGTTGATTGCACACGTCCTGTAAAGGATAAGCAACTAACGTTAATTTCAGTTTGTCATTGATTTCTGGACGGAACGACAACGTTTAACTGATTCAGTTTAAAAAAAAAGTTACTCGCGTTGCCTTTACAGGATGTCGCAGTCAACACCAGCATTTTGTGCTTTGTGATCTCTTGGCAAGTTTACGTTCAGTAGTTTCCCGTTGCTTTCTGAAAAGACCGGCACCCATACTATTTCGTAAAGAACCAACGCGAGACGATTTGCTGCCAAATCGTCTGCAGCTGTGTTTCGAACGCGGGTATGCGGGATTATGAACTTCGTCCATAACGCCTTTGCCACCGAGCAAGCAACTGATTCATTGTCGAAGGATAATATAACGCTAAATGTGACTTCCTATGTGGACAGCGGGACGATATATCAACACAATAGAGTCATCGTGTAATGTTTGTTTCGTAGTGTCTTCTGATATTTCAATGCTCTATGAACGAAAATATACATGACAATACTCGTTGTATTTCATGGTGTACCAAGTTCGGTCCAGGCGTACATTTTGTTTGGTACTGAATCAATTAAGTCCAAATAAATGCCGGTGAAGGGATTGAACCCTCTAATCCCGCATTAAGCGCACCGGGTGTTTAACAACACAGCTAGTGCTCTTATTATTTCAGCCACGTCGACTGCTAAGAATAGTGCAATGTAATGAGCTTCTTCAGAGTGGGAATGCTGGACATGATAAGATATGATAAACATGATATTGACTACAACCCTACAGAGGTGTGGGCGCGTTAGCGCGAGGTTGGTAGGAAATAGTCTGCTAAGTGAGGAAAAGACCTAATCCTCCGTGCATTCACGCCCACAAAATTGGGATAGTCCCAATCATATCACAGACCCATAGCACGAAACTGTTACCAAAAAGAAAAGAAAAAAAACTTTCATCTACTGTCTAATGTATAGGGTGTAGCTTTAATGACCGTGCAGTGTTTGAAAATATCGCCGGTCCAAGTTTTGAATTCACCCTCTGCAAAGTTCATGCAACATAATAGGTAAATTGCTTTATTTGGTTGTTTCGGGATTTGAGATTTAAATATTGAGCACAACCCATTACTGACAACGCTGATCGTATTCTGGTATGAACCTAAGGCCTGTCCACGTCAACGTGGAAGAACTAGACTTGAGTTTCGCTCTCGTTTGAGCTCGTCAGTAGTGCATATCCTTGACCGGACCCGGAAACAAACCCTGGATCACTGGTGTGTGAAGCTGGTGTGTAACCACTAGACCACGCCGCACACGTTGGACACGGCCAAATTATCATAACAGAATATGACAACGTCACCCGCATAATAGGTAAATACAAAACTTGGACCGGCAATATTTTCAAACACTGCACAGTGTAGGACAGGGCGGTCTCGAGTCTCAGGATTTAAGACACCTGGCTAGAGCAGTCGCCGTGAACTGTGCAGGTTAAGGTTTTCTTTTTGTCCCCGACAGAAAATAGATCCACTCCTTATCGAAGATTTGAACCAGGGTCAACAGAAACAGAGCTTCTCGGCCAGCCGCTCCTCAATAGAAGACTGCTTCGGACAAATTATTATTATTTATTTAACCAGAGATTCGATATGCTGATGATACATTTTTACTATCTACATCACAGAATGGTATAGAAAACCTAATAACCTCAACCCAAAGAAATAGTGAAAAATCACAACTTATATCTTAACATAGCAAAGATAAAGATAATGCATAAAGACAAAACTACTATGGGGACAGAAATACAGTATATGTTAATGATGGCAAGTTGGAGGTGGTGGAAAATTTCGAATGTCTTGGGTTACTAATTACCAACAACGGTGACACAATGAAAGAAATTAAATGACGAATACCTGTTGCTCTTCAAAGAGAATAAATTATGGAGTGGAACAGATAGAACAAATTAGATTTTTAAGAGCATGCATCTTCCCCATTGCAATATACGCCTTTGAGAATTGGACACTTACTAAACAAGCTGAAAAGCGCATAAATGCTTTTGAATATACATGCTACAGACGGGTTCTAAGAATATCTTGGTTAAAGAAAAGAATAAATGCATCCATACTTCAAGAGCTGAATATTGAAGAAGCTTGCCTGTTAAAGACGACAAAACAAAGAAAATTGAAATATTTCGGTAACTTCAAACGTCATGAAAGCTTGGAAAATATAATAATGGAGGGGTATACGCCTGGGAAGAGAAGAAGAGGAAGACCAAAGAGAAGATGGGTGCAGTATATGGCTGATGATCTCCAGATGGGTATATCGAACGCGGGACATCTTGCTTGTGATCGAGAAATTTTACGGAAGGTTATTATGGGAGCGAGGTTCTGCAAAGGACATGCTACTGAATGAATGAATGAATGAATGAATGAATGAATGAATGAATGAATGAATGAATGAATGAATCTAATCTAGTTAGTTGTATATCCTTTACAAGACGTAGCAATCAACCCCAGAATCTTTTGGCTGTTCGTGATTTCTAAGCACATTTACGTTCAGTAGTTTCCCATTGCTTTCTTAACGACCAGCACTCATACCATGGTATGAAAACTAACGCAATGCATCCTGCTTCAAAATCACTCGCAGGCTGTGTTTCGAAGGCGGGATGCGGGGTTAGGAATTGAGTCCGGAACTCCTTCGCCACAAAGCGGGCTCAAAATATGACAGATACTTGGGGAAAAAAAAAACAAGAAGTAGGAATAATGAGGTAGGACGGGATCATAAATAATGTGGCAACAAACTGTTATCATCATCATCATTAGCATCATCATCATCATCATCATCATTAGCATCATCATCATCATACCATCATTATCAGCATCGTGTAGAAACGGAAAGCAATGGAAATGTGATTTTTGAGAAGAATGTTGAGAGTCATCGTGAATAGATAAGAAAATAAACGCTGCACTACGTACAAAATTACTCGTTAAATGAATAACGAAAGACAAACACAAACTGTTTGACGTTTATTGAATACAAGACGAGGTAATAAAGAAATTCGTTGTTTGAAACACAAAGCAAGAGAGAGAGAGAGAGAGAGAGAGAGAGAGAGAGAGAGAGAGAGAGAGAGAGAGAGAGAGAGAGAGAGAGAGAGACATACAGACAGACAGACAGACAGACAGACAGACAGATTGGCAGATCTATCAACCGACCAACCAAGCTGCCTGCCTGCGTACATACTTATACGTCCGTCCGTCCGTCCGTCCATCCGTCCGTCCGTCCTTCTGTCTGTCTGTCTGTCTGTCTGTCCGTCCGTCCGTCTGTCCGTCCGTCCGTCCGTCCGTCCGTCTGTCTGTCTGTCTGTCTGTCTGTCTGTCTGTCTGTCTGTCTGTCTGTCTGGACAAGCTGAAAAACATCTCATGGCAGTGGAAATGTAGTTTCTGAGGGAAATTCAAAGAATACAATGGACAGGTAAAAACAAAAGCAATGTGCAAGTCCTACAAGAAAGAAACGAAAATCGTAAACTTATTAGAGACATTAGACGTACACAGTCAAGATATATTGGACAGGCTATGCGAAGAAATAAACTGAAGAAGTTGGTGACAACTGGCAAAATTGAGAGGGAAAAGAACAAGGGAAAGGCAAATAGATAAATATCAAGATGGCTTGGCCACATGAGACAATGGAGACAAAACACAGAGATCCACGACTCTGGTGATCATGTGAGATGATGAAACGCTTGTCGCCATGGCGCATGATGATTTTAACCCTTTACACATTTCGTCGTTGCTTTTAGATCAATGTCAACTTGAAAACTGCAAAGACTTCCATTCCTTGGTCCCTGTTCTTTGATGACGAACCAATTTACACAAAAGAACCATTATGCTGTTCTGTATAAGGCCGGATTTCCTTTCATGTAACCAGACGACAAACCGCGATCAGGTGTATTGCTTAATCCCTATTTTCTGTATCCTCCTTCCAGTCGCATGGTGAACAATCATAACCCGCAGCAGGTGGGAGTTTTAACTGGAAGCAACATAAGAAACACACGGGACAAAACCTGGGATACTGGACACTCAAGGGTTGGTCTGTAATTTACCAGCATCCGGATCTCAGCTCCCACTACAATTTTTCCATTTCTCACGGCGGGAGACTGAGAAAAACGCATCCTGGTTTTCTTGGTTTTACCGCCACGGAAGAACAGATGAGGTTGGATGTCTGGGCGACGCCTTCTCCGAGGAGAGGGTGAATTTGATAAACGGCCAGGAGTAACTTTGTTGGGGTTGCGATGGTCTAATGAGGCGTCTTTTCTTTCAAGCTTTCAGCTGATTCATTCATACCTGGGTTACCTGCGGGTTATTAACAATGTAGTCGTGACAGTAGACAGCCGTGATGAAGAGACGCATATTAACAATATAGTCGTGGCAATAGACATCAGGGATGAAGAGACACTTATTAATAATGTAATCGTGTAAATAGACAGCAGTAATGAAGAGACATTTATTAACAATGTAGTCGTGACATATTTTGTGTCACATCCCATCCCATCCCATGGTAATTTATGACTGACCCATCCCATCCCATTCCATGGTAATTTATGACTGACCCATCCCATCCCATGGTAATTTATGACTGTCCCATCTCATCCCATTTCATGGGATTCCCATTATAATATTAATATGGAATACAGTTCAAATAAATTTATGAAATTTATGACATTTTAGGTTTAGTGTCTACTAAATAGGACTACTGCCGGTCTCCCTGGCCTAGGCGTTAGCGACGTTCTCCGTTATCCCGTTTATCCACGTGAGCAAACGCAGCTGCGCGAGAATCGGTAGCGGTCCTCGCAGCACCCGTTACTTACGAGATATGTGAGCCAGCCCTCAGAAAGCAATGGCAAACTACTGAGCGTAATCTTGTCCAGAAATCAACAACAGCGGTAATATGCTGGTGTTGACAGCGATGTCCTGTAATAGGATATGCGAAAAAAAATTAAAAAAAATAGGACTGCATGTACAAAGAGACGTGTAAAACGACATCATTTATTAATTGTAATATTCAAGAGTATTTTATTTTAAAAAAAAGTGTAATCTAAATATGACAATTCGGTGTCATTCTGACACTCTCATTCTGTTTCTGGGTCACTCTGCTCATTCAGCACATTACCAATTTCCTGCTGATGGACTGATTCTAATAATTCAGTTATTACAGGTAATCCCTGAACCATTTCCACAATTTCCATCTTATATGCAAAGCTGATAAACACAGAGTTTATAACGAGAGCTTGTAACATCCGTTTTCTAATTACAACGATCCAGCTGCACTAAATAAGCGCTCTACTGCTGCTGAGGACACTGGTATCGCCAAAACAAATTTTGCACTTGTTTTTAGCAGTGGAAACCTATGTTCATGTTCCCAATAATTTAATGGTTGTGAAATTGGTGGCTGTAATTTTTGAAACATGGTGACTTCAACCTCAAGGCATTTGTTTCTGGGGTCATCAAACTTAAGTTCTTTCTTAGCTGGAGGATTAAAAAAATAAAATATATTTATATAAAAATATATAAAAATATATAAAGAAAAAAGAAGGATAAAAAGCTTTAAAAAGTTAAAAAAAAGGTTAGCTCTGACGTAGATCAAGTTGCTATGACATGGCTGCTGTCCCATGAGAAATACAAATCCACATCTCATCCCATCCCATGGGACCTTTCCCATGGGAATAATATTTCCATGGCCAAGCCTGTGATTAAGACATACACATTAACAACTTATTCATGCCAATAGGTAGTGATGACGAACACACGCACGCGCGCGCGCACATACACACATACACATACACACACATACACATACACACACATATATAGACACACACACATACACACACATACACACACACATATACATACACATACACACACATACACATACACACAAACACACATACACATACACACACATACACATACACACACACATACACACACATTAACACTGCATTCGTGATAATATATAGCAGTGGTGAAGACACATATATTAACACTATATTCGTGGCAATACACGGCAATGATGAAGACACACATATGAACCTTTTATTCGTGAAAATAGACAGTAATTATCAAGATACACACATTGACACTGTATACGTGACAATATATATTGTAGATAGCAGTGGTGTAGACATATAAAAACACTGTATTCGTTACAATAGACAGCAATGATGAAATCAAGGAATGATTTGGTCAGACAACATCAAGATGTGGTCTGAACAAAAATAAAAAGACAACAAAAAGCAAGATATGGACATGGTAGATAACATCAAGATATGGTCATGTCAGATAACATCAAGATATGTCTGAACCGAAAATATCAAGATATAGACATGACAGATAACATCAAGATATGAACATTGTAGATAACATCAAGATATAGACATGACAGATAACATCAAGATATGTCTGAACCAAAAATATAAAGATATAGACATGACAGATAACATCAAGATATGAACATTGTAGATAACATCAAGATATGGTCATGTCAGATAACATCAAGATGTGGTCTGAACAAAAATAAAAAGACAAAAAAAAAAAAGCAAGATATGGACATGGTAGATAACATCAAGATCTGACCTAGACAGATAACATGAAAATATGAACATGGCAGATAACATCAAAATATGAACATGGCAGATAACATCAGTATATGGTCATGTCAGATAACATCAAGATATGGTCATGTCAGATAACATCAAGATATGGTCTGAACCAAAATTATCATGATATAGACATGACAGATAACATCAAGATATTGTCTGAACCAAAATTATCATGATATAGACATGACAGATAACATCAAGATATGGTCTGAACCAAAATTATCATGATATAGACATGACAGATAACATCAAGATATGGTTTGAACCAAAATTATCATGATATAGACATGACAGATAACATCAAGATATGGTCTGAACCAAAATTATCATGATATAGACATGACAGATAACATCAAGATATGGTCTGAACCAAAATTATCATGATATAGACATGACACATAACATCAAGATATGAACATGGCAGATAAAATCAAGATATGGTCATGACAGATAACATCATGATTTGGTCATGGCAGATAACATCATGACATAGTCTGAATAAATAATATCAAGATATGGTTATTGCAGATAACATCAATATGTGGTGATGGCAGATAATATCAACATATGGTCTGCACATATAACATCAACGTATTGTCTGGACATATATTATTTCGGATGAACAGATGTATCAATCACGGCACACAAGAAATCAGGCAGGCGTATGTATCTACGACACGAAATAATCAGACTATTCATGGCCTGGTTAAAAATTATCATATTTGATGATGACGTTGACAACGACGATGATGACAATGATGAGGATGATGATGATGATGATGATGGTGATGATGATGATGATGATGATGATGATGATGATGATGATGATGATGATGATGATGATGATGACGATGATGATGATGATGATGATGATGATGATGATGATGATGATGATGATGATGATGATGATGATAATGATGATTACGACGACGACGACAATGGTTGTAATAATGATGATCCCACATGTGACAAAATTAAACTACTAAATATAATTCCGTTCAGCAACGAACCAATCTCGTATACCAACCAGCGAGCGGATGGACCTGTCAGCTTCACAAGCCTTAGTAGCTGGAAAACCACCATCAACAAGGTGGACATTAACGACTTCTGAATAAAGACAGAATAACAGATTAATTTATATATTTTGGGGGGACGCAGAGGTGTTTCCAAGGCACCAGGGCTGGGTTCTATACTGGCCAAGACCTACTGACGCGTCCTCGCCGAGCGTCCCGGGCAACAGGTCCCTTTGGGGTCCTGGCTAAAGTCAGTAGGATCGTTGATTCCTCTGAAGTCGGAGAGTGGCTGCCTGCACGGCGAGGAACCACGAGTCTGCACACCAATAAGCCAGACATGGGACAACAGATACTCACGCAAACCTCAGGTCATGTATAACATCACACTGCTGTTGGACAACAGGATGTCTTCATCCGACATACACGACTTCACGCTGGAGTTCATAGCCAGCGAACACAAGCAAGCAAGCAATATATTTAGGTTGCCGGAATTGCTCAGAGATCACGAGTCTACCTCTGGCTAGACCACAACTAGCTCGATTTGCGTTGAAGACTGGATATTACAAAATAAGAACACTGTGGTAGGTATATTTATGTATGATACTTGGGTAATAGATGTGGATTCCAGGCTTTTCAGACAATGGCGACAAACTTGAAAGATCCGAATGCACGTTAAAAATCCCTGGCATGTGGGTACTGAAAAGAGGAGGCCCAACGAATCAATGCCCAGACTAATATTAAACAACCAGTAAAACCTACCCCTAACCTAACACAGCGGAAACCGATTTGGCAGCAGACCGTGTCGCGCTGGTTTTAACGTGTTGGTATGGGAGCCGGTCGCTTAGAAAGCAATGGCAAACTACTGAATGTAAAAACTTGCAAGGCATAAACAACGACAGTAAAATGCCGGTGTTGACTGCAACGTCCTGTGAAGGATATGCAACTTTTAAAAAAAATACCTACCCACGAAAGATTCGACGCTGTGGCGATATGGTAACGAACGCAGTTCGCAATCCTGGATACTGCCATCGAAAAACAGCTGCTAACGATTTGGAAGCAGACCATCTAGCGACTGGTTTAATAAAATGCTATGAGCGTCGGTCGTTCAGAAAGCATTGTCAAACTACGGAACGTAAACTTGCCTAGTCTTCTTCTTCTTCTTCTTCTTCAGCATTCCGAGCCATTGAGGTTCTTTGCTGCAAATACAATCCGTCTCCATTCGTCTCTCTGGTGGACCTTCTCTTGCCAGTCGCTGATTCCAAGTGCTTGTAGGTCTGTACATGTATTATCTCTCCACCACCTTCTTGGTCTACCTCGGGGTCTACGGTCATTTATTTCCTGAGTGTAAGCGAGTTTTGTTTCCCTATTATCTTCCATTCTTTCTATATGCCCCAGCCATTGTAGTATATTAGCCTTCATGATACCAGTGATTAGCGGGGACTTAAACAGATCATAAATGTCTTTGTTACTTCTTCTTTTCCACTCTCCACTTTGTGTATCCTTAATGGGTCCAAAGATGCGTCTTAAAATTTTGTTCTCAAAGGTTTGTAACAAGGCTTCGTCTCCTTTCGTTGTACTCCAGGTTTCAGAGCCATACAGCACAACTGGTCTGATCAGTGTTTTGTATATTGTGATTTTGGTGTTACGAGATAGCGCCTTTGATTTTAGTAGATGTTGTAGTGCATAGTATATCTTATTTCCAGAGTTGATTCTAGTTTGTATTTCTTCCCTTATGATGTTGGAGCAGTTGAAGATCGTACCCAGGTATTTGTATGTTTCCGTTCTTTTAATGGTCACATTATCAATTTGTATGTGGCCAGAGTTTCTAGCCATTCCGTCTCTTGAAATTACCATATATTCTGTCTTATCTTGGTTGATAACCAGCCCCATCTGTTGGGCTTTTTCCTTTAAGTGAGTCAATATTTCCAATGTCTTTTGTTCACTTTGCCCTATAATATCTATATCATCTGCATAACCAAGCAGCTTGGATGTTCCTCCAATATCACATTCCTCCTTTACCTTCCTTACAACTTTCTCTAGAGCCAGATTGAAGAGTAGCGGCGATAGTGCATCACCCTGTTTCAAGCCAGATGTTATTTGGAAGGGGTCTGATTTCCTGCCTTTATATGTTACTATATTATAAGTATCTTCCATGCATAGTCTGGTCATGTTGATTAAATTCCTTGGTATTCCAAATTCCTGCATAGCATTCCATAGACTATTCCTATGGACACTATCATAAGCCTTTTTAAAATCCACAAAAATGTAATGGAGATCTCTTTTATATTTACTTGCCTAGTAAATTACAAAATTCCTAAATTGCTGGGATTGACTGCGACTTCTTGTAACGGTTATGTAACTATAAACCACAAAAGACTAGGACATGTTAGTCTGGTATACACATAATTGGATACTCATCGGTGCTGCGGATTTATGGCACCGTGGTGAGATTATTTTGATGTGATCTTAGTTAGCAGACTGAAGCACTAATGGAGATAAAACAGGGTTTAAAATACAATAAGATCGACTTCAATACACCGGGTTTTATACAAAATGGCTCGGTCTCTTTCCAAAGGGTGGCCTGCCGAATGCATCCCACAAAGTACGAACTCCGTAGCTCCAGCAACGACCCCAGGAGTCCCCGAGGAAACT